>PRKT01001133.1:17500-87992 GCA_003671525.1 Saccostrea glomerata
CAACAACAAGTCACTTGCGTTGATTCGCTCAGATCATCTGAAACGAAAACTTAAAAGAGACCAGACATATCAAAAACTTTACAAGACTTTCATGAGAGACGTATTGTCAGATGGTGTCAGTGGAAATACATGGTATATCCCAAATCATGGTGTTCATCACCCGAGGAAGCCTGGAAAGCTTAGAGTAGTGTTTGACTGTTCGGCAAGATACAAAGACGCTTCATTGAACGAGCATCTACTGACTGGTCCGGATCTCACAAATGCTCTTACTGGTGTTCTGTGCAGATTCAGACAATACCCAGTGGCTGTCATGTGTAATGTGGAGAAGATGTTCCATCAGTTTGTTGTACATGAAGCAGACAGAGATTTCTTACGAATCCTATGGTGGGAGGAAGGAAACTTAGATGCAGAACCTAAGGAATATCGTATGAGAGCACACCTGTTTGGAGCGGCTTCCTCACCAGAGTATGCTATTTATGGACTCAAGTTCTTAGCCAGAAGCCAAGAAGAGCAACTTCAAGCTGCATCATTCTTTGTGCAGAATAATTTCTATGTGGATGACGGTCTCACCAGTGTTGAGACGAAGGAAGAAGAAGCTATCAAGTTGATAGAAGACGCACAGATTCTGTGTGCCAATGGTGGATTGCGTCTACGCAAATTTATTTCCAACAACAAGAACGTAATAGATTCTGTTGCTGAATCAGAGAGAGCGCCAGATGTTAAAGACTTAGACATTTCACATAAACAATTACCAATGGAACAAGCACTTGGTATAAAGTGGAACATTGAAGAGGATGCATTTTGCTTCAAAGTTTTCGACCAGAATGCATCTATTACTAGGCGCAGTATGCTATCCATTGTAGCATCAATATTCGACCCATTGGGATTTCTTTCCCCTTTCACACTGACTGGAAAACGAATACTGCAGGAGATGTGTTAAGGTAACATAGGATAGAATGATCCTCTACCCGCAGACATACTACTTGAACGGGAAGCTTGGATCAAAGATCTACAGAACCTTGATCTCATCAAAGTCCCAAGATGCCTCATACCAAGTGATTTTGGCAAACCGATAACCTTTGAGCTGCATCATTTCTCGGACGCAAGCACAAATGGCTATGGACAGTGTTCTTACCTTAGAGCTGTAAAGGGAACTAAGGTACATTGTGCTTTAGTTATCGCAAAGGCAAGAGTAGCACCTCTAAAGGTTGTAACAATACCTCGCTTGGAATTGACAGCTGCAGTATTGTCAGTGAAGGTCAGTTCATTTCTGAAGAGGGAGCTGAATCTACCTATCAACAGAGAGTACTTTTGGACAGACTCTAAAGTGGTGCTTGGATACATCAACAACGAGGCTCGCTGGTTCCACGTATTTGTTGAAAACCGTGTACAGATGATAAGAGATGCAACAAAACCTCATCAGTGGCTATACATTGAATCTGTCAGCAACCCAGCCGATCACGCCTCTCGTGGACTACGTGCATGTGAAGTTAATGATTCTTCATGGCTGACCGGTCCTCCATTACTATGGCAGCCCATCATTGAAAGCAAAGGTGTTGAAACAGAGTTGCAACTTGGAGACCCTGAAGTAAGATCTACAAGAACTCTATGCACCAAAACAAAGGCTCATTTTAGTATCCTTGACATTCTGTCTCGATTCTCATCTTGGACCAAAATGATATCCTTCATTGCCAGAATGCAGAGACTCTCCAATGGTGTCAAGGGAACCTATCCACCAAACCTGGATGAAAGACTTCACTCAGAACAAACTATCATCAAGCACGTTCAACATGAAACCTTTCAAGATGCTATCAGCGCTCTCGAGAAATCTGAAGGGCTACCCAATTCTAACTCCCTGAAACCCCTAGACCCAATTCTACAAGACCGGATACTTGAGTCGGAGGCCGACTGAGGAAGGCAACCATGTCTGCTACTTACAAGAACCCAATAATCTTGCCTTAAATAGTCATATCACGCACTTGATTCTCTCACATGCTCACAAGGAAACCTTTCATCAAGGAAGAGGCATTACCCTGAACAAGCTCCGGTCTCTTGGCTATTGGATTGTAGGAGGAAGTAAGACAGTAGCCAGCTACATACGTCAGTGCGTTATATACAGGAAGTTGAGACGACCGACAGAGATACAAAGAATGGTAGACTTGCCCAAGGAACGTATGGAATCATCTCCGCCTTTCATATATTGCGGTATGGACTGTTTTGGCCCATTTATTGTGAAACAGGGAAGGAAGGAAATAAAACGAAATAGGTTACTATTCACCTGCATGTGCTCTCGTGCTATCCACATTGAGATGTTAGATGACATGTCTAAAGATGCCTTTATCAATGGTTTGCGCTGTTTTATCGCCATAAGAGGAACCGTGCGACAGTTGCGCTCGGACCAAGGAACCAACTTCATTGGAGCTAAGAATGAGTTCCAGAAAGCACTTATCAAGGAAAGAATATGTTCATTCTTGGGAGAATTCTGTGTTTAACGCGCCCAGTGCTAGTCATACAGGAGGCGTGTGGAAAGTCAAATAAGAACCGTCCGTAACATACTTAACGCCATACTATTACTTTGTCCTGGAAGGCTAGATGATTCCTCACTGAGAACCATATTCTACGAAGCGATGTCTATTGTAAACGGTTGCCCACTAACAGTTAGTGAGAAAGACAACCCAGACTCACTGGAGCCGCTTACTCCGAACCACATCTTAACTGGGAAGACCACTTCTCCCCTTCCCCCTCCTGGAGAGTCAGTGAAGGAAGACATGTATGTCCGTAAACGTTGGAGACGTGTACAGTACCTTTTGGAACAATTTTGGTCCCGTTGGAGACATGAGTTCTTGGTAGGAGCGTATGGAACCATCTCCGCCTTTCACATACTGCGGTATGGACTGTTTTGGCCCATTTATTGTGAAACAGGGACGGAATGAAATAAAACGATATGGGTTACTGTTTACCTGCATGTGATCTCGTGCTATCCACATTGAGATGCTAGATGACATGTCTACAGACGCGTTCATTAATGGTTTGCGCTGTTTTATCGCCATTAGAGGAGCCGTGCGACAGTTGCGCTCGGACCAAGGAACCAACTTCATTGGAGCTAAGAATGTGTTCCAGAAAGCACTTAACAAGGAAAGAATATGTTTATTCTTGGCAGAGAAACACTGTGAATTCGTGTTTAACGCACCCAGTGCTAGTCATACAGGAGGTGTGTGGGAACGTCAAATAAGAACCGTCCGTAACATACTCAACGCCATACTATTACTTTGTCCTGGAAGGCTAGATGATTCCTCGCTGAGAACCATATTCTACGAAGCGATTTCTATTGTAAACGGTCGCCCACTAACGGTTAGTGAGTGAAGCGATGTCTATTGTAAACGGTCGCACACTAACGGTTAGTGAGATAGACAACCCAGACTCACTGGAGCCGCTTACTCCGAACCACATCTTAACTGGGAAGACCACTTCTCCTCTTCCCCCTCCTGGAGAGTTCGTGAAGGAAGACATGTATGTCCGTAAACGTTGGAGACGTGTACAATACCTTATGGAACAATTTTGGTCCCGTTGGAGAAATGAGTACTTGGCTCAGATCACCTTACGACAGAAGTGGCATGGAGTTCGTCGGAACATCAAGGAAGGGGACATTGTTCTGGTGAAGGACGTTGACATGCCATAATTGTTAATGAAGTCTATTTTATTTGTAATATTTTTCGAAGCCAACCCAGATGATGATGGTCTTGTACGGAGAGTCAAGGTGAAAATGCAGTCTGGAGATCTGGAGAGAACAGTTCATAAGCTTGTGCTACTCATTGCAAATTAATGTAACTACTGTGTTATAGTTGTATGCTGTGTTCTAGACGAAATGTACATTGCAAGCTTAACACCTTTATTGATACTTTGAATGTCTAAAATCATGCTGATTTTGGTGGGAGTGTAAACGTCATAATTTTTATTTTACTATAATTGTTAATGAAGTCTATTTTATTTGTAATATTTTGTTAATCACATGTGTGTAACAATTTGGTAAACAATTCCGGATAGGCAATCTTCTTATATTTGAGTCCGGCTACTATTTGTATTACGTAATTTCCACCCAGCATCTTTGTACATCCTAACGTGAACGAAAGAACGACAAAAGTTGAAACTTATCGACTTGGTCAGGAGAACAAGGTAATTAGCAATTATGTATGCATCTTATATATGCTCATAGTAACGTTTAACGTCCCTGATCTTGTTAGTTAATGTTTCTGATTTAGTATAGATATAACGATTACTCTGTATGTAGAGCATTTTTTGTACATGCATGGCTGGTGTGGTTTTATACATGGCGCCATTTTGACCCACGTGTAGTGAAATTTCGATTGATAATTATTAGTCCCATGGCAGTTTGTATTTTATATATCATACCAATTTAATGATTAAATAGAACTGATTCATGATGTAAATTATCGGTTGTGAGATTATTTGTTGTGCACATGGAATTTTGTGTGATTATCAACTTAGAGTTATTGCCCTTTGTAAGGTAATGTAAGGCAAGGCGCCAAGTTTGTTTACATGTTTTAAGTGAAGTAGCAAAGTCATATTTTCTGATTGTCACTGGTAATAATTTTACTGAGATTAAATAGTGAATTAAATTAAACATAATGTTATTCTTATTACATATTACTAGTCAATTAGCTGATATTATTGAATATTGAACTCAAGTCTACATGTGTATGTATACCAAAGGGTCATCTCAGTGCATGTTTGTGTACTTTATGTTATTTTAGATTTTCTTGTTATGTAATAATATCTGATAAATTTGTATTTGTTTTTACAGTTCTTACGTTGATGTTACAATCAGTATGTAATTTCCGCCCAGCATCCTTACTGTACATCCATTAACGTTAACGCAGAACGATAGTCAAAACTTAGCGACTTGGTCGGGAGAACAAGGTAATTAGCAATTATGTATGCATCTTATATATGCTCATAGTAACGTTTAACGTCCTGATCTTGTTAGTTAATGTTTCTGATTTATATATTTATAACGATTACTCTGTATGTAGAGCTTTTTTGTGCAAGCATGGCTAGGGTGGTTTTATACATGGCGCCATTTTGACCCACGTGTAGTGAAATTTTGATTGATAATTATTAGTCTCATAGCAGTATGTATTTTATATATCATATCAATTTAATGATTAAATAGAACTGATTTATTATGTAAATTATCGGTTGTGAGATTATTTGTTGTGCACATGGAATTTTTGTGTCATGATTTACTTAGAGTTATTGCCCTTTGTACGGTAATGTAAGGCAAAGCGCCAAGTTTGTTTACATGTTTTAAGTGAAGCAGCACAGTTGTATTTCCTGATTGTCACTGGTAATATTCTTATTGAGACTGAGTAGTGAATTAAATTTAACGTATAGATGTTATTCATATTACATATTACTAGTCAATTGGCTGATATTATTGAATATTCTAGTCTACATGTGTATGTATACCAAAGGGTCATCTTAGTGCATGTTTGTGTACTTAATGTAATTTAGATTTTCTTGTTAATTATTACTGATAATTTTTGTATTTGTTTTACAGTTCTTACGTTGATGTTACCATCAATAAAGACATCACCAGTATTATTAGACTTATCCCTTTTTGACCAAGCCACTAATAATGTCTTTAAAGCGTTAAATGTCCCATTCAAACTTTCAAGGTTATACCGTATAACATGGGTGAATATTATTTCATTCCTTGAATATTATATACTCTTCAAAATGATAAAAAGACCTCCGGCTCGTGTACCATGTGTCAAACCCTGATTACTATTAAGGCATAGTCCACGCAAAACACAACACTTTTAATATAAATACAATGCTAATACACCAAATATGTACGTGGACTCATTTCGGAATGATTACTTTTATAATCATACATTTAACAAATATGACAGAATGACTAAAAACAATCAACCCACTTAAAACCACCTGTGATATTATCAGTAATTAAAATACATTCTTAGAAATACATGATTTAACTTACGAACACACAAATTATATTCTAGAATGCCTTTGATACTAGTTTTATCTAAGAAAGTGTGATATGCTATATAAAAATAATGTATAATGTATGTAACTAGTACACTACGCAATACCCTACAGATTTCTTAAGTCTAACTGATAACAGTGATTACGAAGTACGTTGTTATAATTATTGTTTCATTGGATAGATTGTAATGTTATATTTACTCTGTTATACAGGTGACAGTTTGGCTTATCACAGTGGTATGAAGTTTACAACAAAGGACCGGGATAACGACAGGGATATTTTTAACTGTGCTACATCCTGGCGCGGAGGCTGGTGGTACAAGAAATGTTGCTACTGAATGGAGAGTATGGACAATCTGGTGTGTCTGGTGGTCAATACCCGACATGGTATCACTGAAAAGGATCATATGAAGCATTAAAACAGACTGTGATGATGATCAGACCCAAGAACTAGAGATCATTTCTAATCAGATCTGACACATCATTACAACTCTGCTATTTTATTTTTGTCAAACAAACAGAAACTTTCTGTTGCTTTCGTATTCAAGTAACATATCTTAGACATTTACATTAAGTTCCTTCTTCTTCTTCAATATTTCTATCATTGAATTAAATTATTAACAATCATGTTTTCTTCCTATTAAAGAATAAATATTGTTTATAATAAAGGTGGCGTTTATAAGCAATAAAACCTCAAGGCAGACAATGCGTGTGTAAGTTTCACACTTCATATTTGCACACAAAAATGTCTTTTTAACAGTAGTGTTAACTGTGCTACTGACAGCCACGTTTCTTTAGCTAAATTAAATTTAAACTTTTCTACTACTAAATTCTGAAATTAATCGGTAATTGTTTTAAATCTGTGGTATTTATGAAACGCGACTGATTTAAATTGTGAAACTCACATGGAACTTCTCTCTTTATGTAAAGAAACATTCTAAATCAAGAGTAGACTTATCAAACTTACGCCATGTATTACTTTAATCATTATGTGTTTAAATGAAATAATTAAGACAGTTCATCTAAATTTCATATTAAAGTCAGAAAAATGAGTTTCGACCTATAAAATTCAATTATTTCTCTATCTTGCAGTTTTTCTTTTAAATAGTTGAAAATAATATAGTTAAATACAGGTAGTCATATATATTAAGTAATAATAAATTAATTATTAGATGCATTTCAAACAAATTTTCTAACTGTTACATAAAACATAATGAAAAATCAATTGTTCCATTAGTTGTCTTTAAAAAATAAAACGGGATCTTTTTACCAACTTTGATGTGAATCTCGGATATTCTCTTTTTTGATTAGAAATGATCTCTAGTTCTTGGGTCTGATCATCATCACAGTCTGTTTTAATGCTTCATATGATCCTTTTCAGTGATACCATGTCGGGTATTGACCACCAGACACACCAGATTGTCCATACTCTCCATTCAGTAGCAACATTTCTTGTACCACCAGCCTCCGCGCCAGGATGTAGCACAGTTAAAAATATCCCTGTCGTTATCCCGGTCCTTTGTTGTAAACTTCATACCACTGTGATAAGCCAAACTGTCACCTGTATAACAGAGTAAATATAACATTACAATCTATCCAATGAAACAATAATTATAACAACGTACTTCGTAATCACTGTTATCAGTTAGACTTAAGAAATCTGTAGGGTATTGCGTAGTGTACTAGTTACATACATTATACATTATTTTTATATAGCATATCACACTTTCTTAGATAAAACTAGTATCAAAGGCATTCTAGAATATAATTTGTGTGTTCGTAAGTTAAATCATGTATTTCTAAGAATGTATTTTAATTACTGATAATATCACAGGTGGTTTTAAGTGGGTTGATTGTTTTTAGTCATTCTGTCATATTTGTTAAATGTATGATTATAAAAGTAATCATTCCGAAATGAGTCCACGTACATATTTGGTGTATTAGCATTGTATTTATATTAAAAGTGTTGTGTTTTGCGTGGACTATGCCTTAATAGTAATCAGGGTTTGACACATGGTACACGAGCCGGAGGTCTTTTTATCATTTTGAAGAGTATATAATATTCAAGGAATGAAATAATATTCACCCATGTTATACGGTATAACCTTGAAAGTTTGAATGGGACATTTAACGCTTTAAAGACATTATTAGTCGCTTGGTCAAAAAGGGATAAGTCTAATAATACTGGTGATGTCTTTACTGATTGTAACATCAACGTAAGAACTGTAAAAACAAATACAAATTTATCAGATATTATTACATAACAAGAAAATCTAAAATAACATAAAGTACACAAACATGCACTGAGATGACCCTTTGGTATACATACACATGTAGACTTGAGTTCAATATTCAATAATATCAGCTAATTGACTAGTAATATGTAATAAGAATAACATCCATATGTTTAATTTAATTCACTATTTAATCTCAGTAAAATTATTACCAGTGACAATCAGAAAATATGACTTTGCTACTTCACTTAAAACATGTAAACAAACTTGGCGCCTTGCCTTACATTACCGTACAAAGGGCAATAACTCTAAGTTGATAATCATATGTGTGAAGACAATATTTTAAAAGTGACAAAGATTCACGACAAAGAGTATAAGGTATTTGTTTATATGTTTTCGAAGATAATGAAATGGTCACAATGCGTGGTCTTGAAGGACTGCCGTGTTATAATGCACCACTTTTTGTTTGGAATCCAGCTATATATATATATATATATATATATATATATATATATATATATATATATATATATATATATATATATATATATATATATATATATATATATATATATATATATATATATAGAAAGCACAAAGAAATTCACTTTTACATGGATACTCACTCCCGCCCCAGCCCGGGGTTGAACTCACGATCTTCGGAATCTGTCTCCTAGCAGTGCAGGAACAGCGCGCTAGACCGCTCGGCTCTCTAGGCAAGTCTAAAAACTTGCTTTCGATGCCGATGGAATTCTCGCGGCGCTGCCCTACACTACACGGTCATTGAGAATAGAAGTGAGATACAGTTATTTGGACATTAGTTTTAACAGAGGATTGTTACCAATACATGTTGTAACGAAATTAATAATTATTTATAAAGCACATTTTACAACAACTCTTAAACTAACATAACTGCCCTAAGTGAAGAAATATTAATATAGAAAGCACAAAGAAATTCACTTTTACATGGATACTCACTCCCGCCCCAGCCCGGGGTTGAACTCTCGACCTTCGGAATCTGTCTCCTAGCAGTGCAGGAACAGCGCGCTAGACCGCCCGGCTATCTAGGCAAGTCTAAAAACTTGCTTTCGATGCCGATGGAATTCTCTCTTCATATATATATAAAGCTTTATAAATATTATTGTTCCTATAAATACGAATAATAATTTATCTGTTTAATGCATCTTATCCGTGCTGAAGCTTTGCAATTGTGGATTATATAAAGATCAGATTTGCTGTAAAAATTCTATATATATAATGTGAAGCTGTTAAACACCTGATGTTCAAATTATTGTAAAAGTCAATTACATGTAATTATTTTTGTTGGGTCATTTTTGTGCTCTGAAGAAACAGAAATTCAAAGGGATTTAATTTTAGGATTGACAAAGAATCATCAATTAGGAGCATTGCATTTAAAGATTTGGTGTAAATATAACTTTGCGCGCATGGGTATACCACAACAAAAACAACGAAACCTGCACCCCAAGAAAATAAGCAATTTCACATTAAATACATCAAACATATCACTTTCAGGTGCATTTTCCAACTGGAACGTCCCTTTCTATTTATCTCATGGATTGGAATGGGTATTTTAACATTGATTTGGAAATCGTTCCATCACCTTTGGATATAGGGAATGCTGATGGATTATGTGGATATATTGATGGAGCAATGGATAACGACTTCAAAAGAAGAGGTAGTAACATCACAGACAGCATAAACCAGCGGCATCCAACCGATTTCTATGACTCTTGGAGGTAAAGGTTTTATATCTGAAAAGAGTTTCATAAGACACTTCAGAAATTTATTTTTTCGAAATTTTGCTTACATGTACTAGTATTTCAATAAATTTGTTTGGAACTTAACATTTCACTGATAGATGATTAGAGAGCATATTAATTCTGATCCAGCATCTTCTACTTAACCATAATTGTTGAATGTTTTAAGCTTAAGGTTTCTTTTAATTTACATATCAATTCATATGAAAATTTTTAGCACTTGAACTTGACGAGGGCGTTCGACCTACTTTTGAATAATTTTTACCAAGGCTTTTCAATTTTCCAATGTAAATTCATCGTTATAAGAAAAACATTTATAACATTAAAAGTCGACCTCCCGTTTGAAAACGCAATTAATGAAGTAATGTTGAGCATTTTAGTACTTAAAGATCAAGCATTCCATATTCATAAATGTTTTTTTCTTGTAGGAAGAGTGAAGAGTTTTTTTGTTTTTTTTTCATCATGATTATCTTAAACATTGACTCATCATATTCTTTGAAAAAAAAAACGTTGCACATCACTTACAATGTATGGAAGATTAATGATAGATCTTTAATATTTCAAACGTTTTTTTTTTTTTTGTGATGAGGTTTATTTTAAGTAGCAATATTTTTGCGCGCATGACGTTGATTTTAATACGCTCTCATGGGATTTTAATCTCAGAATGAACTGCACTTTAGCACAACTTGTGGAAATTGTTCTTTGTTTTTCTTCTACTTAAATAACAGAATACCTGATATCGAGAATCTGCTGAGGGGTGACAGTTCGGTTTACAGCAATCTAGAATCCCTTTCCAACATTCAGGTTCCTCAGTGCACCTGTACCGAGGATGGTAAAACAGAATGCTCGTACAGCACATTCTCGTCCTGTAATTCAAATCGAGGCAAAAAATACACCTGT
Organism: Saccostrea glomerata; assembly: GCA_003671525.1. Classification (NCBI taxonomy): domain Eukaryota; kingdom Metazoa; phylum Mollusca; class Bivalvia; order Ostreida; family Ostreidae; genus Saccostrea; species Saccostrea glomerata. Next base: position 28,440 of record PRKT01001133.1, read on the forward strand.
AACGTTCATCTTCTGCAAACCAGAAGGCGTAAACGAGACGTATCGAGGAAGACAGTTGAAGAGCCTCTATTGGTATTTTGTTCGTTAATATCTATATCTTTTTCAAAATGTGAAACTGAAATTAAAAACTGCATGTTTTATGGTCCTTATCAACTTCGATGTTTTTAAAAGTTTTGATGTAAAAGTTTTCTTTCAGCGTAGCAAGCGATCAAATACTTACGTTCAAACCGAGGCTTATGCTGAGTCAGTCTGTTTACAAGCTTTTAAAGACTCGACAGAGTATGGTACATGTCAGCAGTATGTTACTGATCTCAGTAATGAGTCTATGTCCAACTGTATCGAGGACATCAAGGTAGGATTTACACTTTTATCAAAAACTTACTTGATCATGTCAACTTTGAATAACTAAAATGTTCCCCTTTCAAACTAGGTGTTTAATGAAAAGGAGATAATTTTTATCTATCTTGAAATTTAAAAAAAGGTTATGTTTGTAAAACACTTATTCTCCTCTCCCATAAAAAATAGAATTTTGTTTAAGTCTAAGGGGCATAACTGGGGATCCACAATGGTCCGATCGAAAGAAAATTAAAACCTGACCTAGAAAGTATCATGATAAATCTGTATACCAATTTTCATTTCAATATGCGCAGTCACTGCGATGAAAATGGACGGAAACCGCAAATTATTGGACTTTTTCTAAGTCCAAGGGGCATAACTTTGTCTAAAATGGTTCGATCGTACCGAAAACAGAATTTGACGTAGATATTTTCATGTTAAATCTTTATACCAAATTCATCTCAATATGTGCAATCTCTGCGAAGATAATGAACAGAAACTGCTGGTGGAACGACAGATAGACCGATTGACCGACAAACAGCAGCAAAGCTATACACGCTTAGTTCTTTGAAGGGAGCATAATAATTTTGTACTCGACTTTGATTGATTGTATATTGTACCATAGGACTGGCGGTAAATTCAGATTTGGTGTTTAATGAAAAGGAGATAATATTGATCTATCTTGAAATTTAAAAAAAGGTTATGTTTGTAAAACACTTATGCTCCTCTCCCATAAATAATTGAATTTTGTTAAAGTCTATGGGGCATAACTGGGGATCCACAATGGTCCGATCGAAAGAAAATTAAAACCTGACCTAGAAAGTATCATGATAAATCTGTATACCAATTTTCATTTCAATATGCGCAATCACTGCGATGAAAATGGACGGAAAACGCAAATTATTGGACTTTTTCTAAGTCCAAGGGGCATAACTTTGTCTAAAATGGTTCGATCGTACCGAAAACAGAATTTGACGTAGATATTTTCATGTGAAATCTTTATACCAAATTCATCTCAATATGTGCAATCTCTGCGAAGATAATGAACAGAAACTGCTGGTGGAACGACAGATAGACCGATTGTATTATTGGCTTGGTCATTAAAGGAACGTTCATATATACTGATGATGTCTTTATTAGTTCAGGATGGTTACATCAACGTAAGAACTGTAAAACAAATACAAAATTTATCAGTAATAATTAACGAGAAAATCTAAATTACATTAAGTACACAAACATGCACTAAGATGACCCTTTGGTATACATACACATGTAGACTAGAGTTCAATATTCAATAATATCAGCTAATTGACTAGTAATAAGTAATATGAATAACATCTATACGTTTAATTTAATTCACTACTTAATCTCAATAAAATTATTACCAGTGACAATCAGAAAATATGACTTTGCTCATTCACTTAAAACATGTAAAAAAACTTGGCGCCTTGCCTTACATTACCATACAAAGGGCAATAACTCTAAGTTGATAATCACACAAAAATTCCATGTGCACAACAAATAATCTCACAACCGATAATTTACATAATAAATCAGTTCTATTTAATCATTAAATTTGTATGATATATAAAATACAAACTGCTATGGAACTAATTATTATCAATCAAATTTTCACTACATGTGGGTCAAAATGGCGCCATGTATAAAACCACCCTAGCCATGCTTGTACAAAAATTCCCTACATAGAGTATTCGTTATATCTATACTAAATCAGAAATATTATCTAACAAGATCAGGGACGTTAAACGTTACTATGAGCATGTATATAATTACTAATTACAATGGATGTACAGTAAGGATGCTAGGCGGAAATTACGTAATACACAGATACTTGCAGAACCAAAGATAGGAAATAGCCCATCCGGAATTATTTACCAAAAAATTGTTATACACATATGATTAACAAAATATTACAAATAAAATAGACTTCATTAAAATTATAGTAAAATAAAAATTATGACATTTACACTCCCACCAAAATCAGCATGATTTTAGACATTCAAAGTATCAATAAAGGTGTTAAGCTTGCAATCTACATATCGTCTAGAACACAACACACAACTATAACATAGCAGTTACATTAATTTGCAATGAGTAGCACAAGCTTATGAACTGTTCTCTCCAGAACTCCAGACTGCATTTCACCTTTACTCTCCGTACAAAACCATCATCATCTGGGTTGGCTTCGACAACTCTACCTAGAGGCCATTGGTTGCGTGGCAGGTCAACGTCCTACACCAGAACAATGTCACCTTCCTTGATGTTCCGACGAACTCCATGCCACTTCTGTCGTAAGGTGATCTGAGCCAAGTACTCATGTCTCCAACGGGACCAAAATTGTTCCATAAGGTACTGTACACGTCTCCAACGTTTACGGACATATAGGTCTTCCTTCACGAACTCTCCAGGAGGAGGAAGGGGAGAAGTGGTCTTCCCGGTCAAGATGTGGTTCGGAGTGAGCGGCTCCAGTGAGTCTGGGTTGTCCATCTCGCTAACCGTTAGTGGGCGTCCGTTTACAATAGACATCGCTTCGTAGAATACGGTTCTAAGTGAGAAATCATCTAGTCTTCCAGGACAAAGTAATAGTATGGCGTTGAGTATGTTACGGACGGTTCTTATTTGACGTTCCCACACACCTCCTGTATGACTAGCACTGGGCGCGTTAAACACGAATTCACAGTGTTTCTCTGCCAAAAATGAACATATTCTTTCCTTGTTAAGTGCCTTCTGGAACTAAAACAGCGCAAACCATTGATAAAGGCATCTGTAGACATGTCAGCACGAGAGCACATGCAGGTAAATAGTAACCCATATCGTTTTATTTCCTTCCGTCCCTGTTTCACAATAAATGGTCCGAAACAGTCCATACCGCTATATGTGAAAGGTGGAGATGGCTCCATACGCTCCTTGGGCAATTCGGCCATTCTCTGTGTCTCTGTCGGTCGTCTCAACTTCCTGCATATAACGCACTGACGTATGTAGCTGGCTACTGTCTTACTTCCTCCTACAATCCAATAACCAAGAGACCGGAGCTTGTTCAGGGTAATGCCTCTTCCTTGATGAAAGGTTTCCTTGTGAGCGTGTGAGAGAATCAAGTGCGTGATATGACCATTTCTGGGCAAGATTATTGGGTTCTTGTAAGCAGCAGACAAGGTTGCCTTCCTCAGTCGGCCTCCGCCTCGAAGTATCCCATCTTGTAGAATTGGTTCTAGGGGTTTAAGGGAGTTCGACCTTGGTAGCCCTTCAAATTTCTTGAGAGCACTGATAGCGTCTTGAAAGGTTTCATGTTGAACGTACTTGATGATAGTTTGTTCTGCTTGAAGTCTTTCATTCGGATTTGCTGGATAGGTTCCCTTGACACCATTAGAAAGTCTCTGCATTCTGGCGATGAAGGATATCATTTTGGTCCAAGATGAGAATCGAGACAGAATGTCAAGGATACTAGAATGAGCCTTTGTTTTGGTACATAAAGATCTTGCAGATCTTACTTCAGGGTCTCCAAGTTGCAACTCTGTTTCAACACCTCTGCTTTCGATGATGGGTTGCCATAGTAATGGAGGACCGGTCAACCATGAAGAATCATTAACTTCAGATGCACGTAGTCCACGCGAGGCGTGATCGGCTGGGTTGCTGGCAGATTCAATGTATAGCCACTGATGAGGTTTTGTTGCATCTTTTATCATCTGTACACGGTTTGCAACAAATACGTGGAACCTTCGAGCCTCGTTGTTGATGTAGCCAAGCACCACTTTAGAGTCTGTCCAAAAGTACTCTCTGTTGATAGGTAGATTCAGCTCCCTCTTCAAAAATAAACTGACCTTCACTGACAATACTGCAGCTGTCAATTCCAAGCGAGGAATCGTTACAACCTTTAGAGGTGCTACTCTTGCCTTTGCTCTAACTAAAGCACAATGTACCTTCGTTCCCTTTACAACTCTAAGGTAAGAACACTGTCCATAGCCATTTGTGCTTGCGTCCGAGAAATGATGCAGCTCAAAGGTTATCGGTTTGCCAAAATCACTTGGTATGAGGCATCTTGGGACTTTGATGAGATCAAGGTTCTGTAGATCTTTGATCCAAGCTTCCCATTCAAGTAGTCTGTCTGCGGGTAGAGGGTCATTCCATCCTATGTAAGTTACCTTGACACATCTCCTGCAGTATTCGTTTCCCAGTCAGAGTGAAAGGGGAGAGGAATCCCAATGGGTCGAATATTGATGCTACAATGGATAGCATACTGCGCCTAGTAGGAGATGCATTCTGGTCGACAGCTTTGAGGCAAAAAGCATCCTCTTCAATGTTCCACTTTATACCAAGTGCTTGTTCCATAGGTAATTGTTCATGTGAAAGGTCTAAGTCTTTAACATCTGCCGCTCTCTCTGATTCAGCAACAGAATTTATTACGTTCTTGTTGTTGGAAATAAATTTGTGTAGACGCAATCCACCATTGGCACACAGAATCTGTGCGTCTTCTATCAACTTGATAGCTTCTTCTTCCGTCTCAACACTAGTGAGTCCGTCATCCACATAGAAATTATTCTGCACAAAGAATGATGCAGCTTGAAGTTGCTCTTCATGGCTTCTGGCTAAGAACTTGAGTCCATAATTAGCACATCCTGGGGAGGAAGCTGCGCGAAACAGGTGTACTCACATTCGATATTCCTTGGGTTCTGCATCTAAGTTTCCTTCCTCCCACCATAGGAATCGTAAGAAATCTCGGTCTGCTTCATGTATAACAAACTGGTGGAACATCTTCTCCACATCACACATGACAGCCACAGGGTATAGTCTGAATCTGCACAGAACACCAGTCAGAGCATTTGTGAGATCCGGACCAGTCAGTAGATGTTCGTTCAATGAAGCATCTTTGTAATTTGCCGAACAGTCAAACACTACTCTAAGCTTTCCAGGCTTCCTCGGGTGATAAGCACCATGATGTGGGATATACCATGTATTTCCACTGACACCATCTGACGATACTGGTTCAGCGTCGCCTTTTTCCATTACTTCTCTCATGAAAGTCTTGTAATGTTCTTGATATGTCTGGTCTCTTTTAAGTTTTCGTTTCAGATGATCTAAGCGAATCAATGCAAGTGACTTGTTGTTAGGCAGGGAGGGTCGCTCCTTGAATGGTAGAGGCATTTCCAAATGCTTATCCTCATGCTGCTGTATGTTTTCTTTCATAAAGTTAAGGAAGGCGATGTCATCTTGAGATATCTTTATATCTTCATTCTTGTCATGAGCAAAGTCTTTCTCCAAAGTTTTTATGACATCCCTGGGTGTACAGCTCCTTCACTGAAGTTCTGTGACAAACAACAGTAACGTCCGAGTCTATGCGATCTGTGTATCCAACCACGCTCCAACCAAGCAGTGTCTGGATGCCATATGGCTGATTCTCGTTTCCTGTTAGAGTTCCTTTTGGTACAAGAGCTTGAGGACAATTGTATCCAATCAAGAGACCAACTTCACATGACTGAAGAGGTGGTAGTTCGTTGCTAAGCTCCTTCAGGTGTGGCCAGCACATTACAGTTTTCCTTTCAGGTATATGTGAGCGATCCGCAGGAATGAAGTCTCTCGTATATGCATTGTCTATTGTCACAAATTCGGTAGACTTGAACCCTCTCACTCTCAGGTTCTGTATACAGAAACTGTTAATGATAGTGTGCTGTGAGGTCATGGTAGACAAGCTGAGACGTGTTGGTTGTCTATTCACATGCAAGGCAGCATCCGTTTCGTCTAGCACAAAGGTAGTGTCACTTTCTGTGTCTTAGAGAGCATATGTCAATATCTCGTGCGAGGGGTTCTCCTGAACAGAAAGCCACACTGGAACGATCATGGAGGTGCTGTGACCATATCCTCTGCTCACACGAAAGGAACTGGCTTCCTTGACCTCTAATTGTTGCTTTCATGTTGGTGATTCATCTTCATGCATGCAGGTTGGGTGTTTTCCCTTGCAGATACCACACGTATGCTTCTTCTTGCAGTCCTTGTTTCTGTGGCCCTTGCGTAGACATCCAAAGCACAGGTTTTTCTTACGCACTACCACTCGTTTATCCTCAATAGACAAGTTAATAAATTTCTCACACTTGAACAAGGGATGTCCTTCTTTCTCACAATAATCACATAAGTTGGGTCTCATGTCAGTTCCCGTTGCATTGTGCTGATGAGTTGAATTCGTTGCGAGAACATTTGCTTTGCGACTCGAGTTTTTGTGCTCTCTGGCAGGTTTAGTGTCAGTGTCCTTGAGCGCATAGATTGACGAGACTGGATTACAAGCAATGCGAGCCTCCTTTACGACGAAGTCCACAAACTTTGAGAATAATGGATATTCACAAGTAGAGTCAATAGTTTCTTGAACTTGTCGATTCCAACGCAGTGCAGCCCAATTAGGAAGTTTGCTTAATAGTTTCTGATTTTCAGAGCAGTCGTCCAGAATTTTAAGGCTTGGAACCTGAGGCGTTGCATCTCGACAGGCTAGTAGGAAGTCTCCAAAATCTCTGAGAGCCTTTGAATTTCATTCTGTGATTTTGGGCCAATTCTCTAGTCTCTTCCTAAATGCCTTCTGCATAACAAATGGGTGTCCGTATCTGTCCTGCAGGACTTGTCTGGCGTTTTCATATGTAGAGCTGCTTCCACTGTAGAAGAATCCATCTATGGCCTGTAGTGCTTCACCCGCCACGTATCTCTTCAAATAGAATAGTCTCTCTTGCTCAGGAATGCCTTTACGTTCTATCAATGCATGAAAGGCTGTCTTCCATTCTACGAATCTAAGTGGATCTCCTGTGAACACTGACGGCCCAGGTATAGGTAGTCTATTAAGGTTCACTGAGTCCACAAACACCTTTGCTTAGATACTTGTTGTAGAATCATCGTTTGTGGTGCTGTTCGAGTTGACTGTAGCATTGTTAGTAGGTGGGTTGAATGGAGTATAAGTAGACCTCCTAAGCTAGTGTGTGTAACGGTAGGACGAGTAGTAAACGTGACGACTGGTGTAATCGTAGGGTGGCTAACAATAGTCGTAACAGCCGGGGGGTCAGTTGGACGGCTTCTAAAGGAAGTGTCATGTTCAGTTTGACGTCTGCTTGTGGCTGCAGCAATATTCACATCCCCCTGCATCAAATCCGAGTAGGCCTTGAGTCTTGCTTCTGCCATTGCAACTGATTTCTCTGCTTGCAATTTTCTCACTTCCCGCTGCTGAGTTTCTAGTAGTTTTCGTTGTTGCTCTTGCAGTGCTTCAAACCTTGTTTGCTGTTCCTCTTCTTTCTTTATCGACTCTAGTTCTACCCTTTTGGTTGCTACATCTGCGAGGGCATCCACGAACTTTGAGGACGTTGTGATTTTATCGAATCACTCTCCGAGACACTAGACAAACTCGAGTCACTAAATACAGACCTAGCATACTCATTACACTTTAAACATTTACGACTGTCTATGGTGTCTTCAAATCCTGAGATTTTTTCATTGATGAGATGAGTCATGTCTTTAGAAATAGCGACACAAGCGTCCACTTTCCGAACTACACTTTGGTGTGGTGCACTACATGAATCACGCAAATGTTCAAAAGCCTCTATGACCTCTCTTTCCAGTTTCAATATTTCGTCTAACATGTTTCCAAGATCTTCTTCACTGGACTCTATTTTCACATTTTGTCTACACTCTCTGACCTTGAACTTCCATCGATCGAAGCACAATTGAATCCTCTTTTCACGTCTCCGAGACTCCTGATCCATGTAATCTAACATTCGGTCAGTGGGTTTATGTCCCCGTTCAGACTTCCTCTGTCCCACAAGTAAAGTGTCTTTGTTTGTCGTTTGTTGTGTCTCGTTATTCACTGGTTCGTTGTGTTCGTTATTCATCGTTGTATCATAGTTTTCGTTGGATGTTGTACCATTAGCTGTATCCGTAACATCAGGCTTTGTACCATCCGGGGTCGTTTTGTCATCGACCTTTGACATCTTGATGAGACTGAAGTCAAGTTCTTACTATTAGAGGCTTGGTCATTAAAGGAACGATCATATATACTGATGATGTCTTGATTAGTTCAGGATGGTTACATCAACGTAAGAACTGTAAAACAAATACAAAATTTATCAGTAATAATTAACAAGAAAATCTAAATTACATTAAGTACACAAACATGCACTAAGATGACCCTTTGGTATACATACACATGTAGACTAGAGTTCAATATTCAATAATATCAGCTAATTGACTAGTAATATGTAATATGAATAACATCTATACGTTTAATTTAATTCACTACTTAATCTCAATAAAATTATTACCAGTGACAACCAGAAAATATGACTTTGCTAATTCACTTAAAACATGTAAACAAACTTGGCGCCTTCGTTTTATTACAAAGGGCAATAACTCTAAGTTGATAATCACACAAAAATTCCATGTGCACAACAAATAATCTCACAACCGATAATTTACATAATAAATCAGTTCTATTTAATCATTAAATTGGTATGATATATAAAATACAAACTGCTATGGGACTAATAATTATCAATCAAAATTTCACTACACGTGGGTCAAAATGGCGCCATGTATAAAACCACCCTAGCCATGCTTGTACAAAAATTCCCTTCATAGAGTATTCGTTATATCTATACTAAATCAGAAATATTAACTAACAAGATCAGGGACGTTAAACGTTACTATGAGCATGTATATAATTGCTAATTACCTTGTTCTCCTGACCAAGTCGCTAAGTTTTAACTATCGTTCTGCGTTAACGTTAATGGATGTACAGTAAGGATGCTGGGCGGAAATTACGTAATACACAGATACTTGCAGAACCAAAGATAGGAAATAGCTCATCCGGAATTATTTACCAAAAAATTGTTATACACATATGATTAACAAAATATTACAAATAAAATAGACTTCATCAAAATTATAGTAAAATAAAAATTATGACATTTACAGATTGACCGACAAAAACAGCAGCAAAGCTATACACGCTTAGTTCTTTGAAGGGAGCATTGTTACAACGCACTTTGAAAAATTACGCACTTTGAAAAAAATTTTCAAAGTGCGTTAAAATTTGGGACCAAGCTAACGCACTTTGAAAAAAATATTTTTTTTTTCAAAGTGCGTTAATATCGACCATATTAACGCACTTTGAAAAAATGTAAAGATTGATCAATATTCCTTTAAATAATCGGTATGATAAATTACAGATCCTGGTTTAATAACTTTTTATGATAAAATCACTGTAGAACCTGAGATATTGACGTTTAAAATATTTAAGGTTTTGATAAAATAAAAGGGAAAATTAAAGGGTCTTGAAAAAAAGAGTGACGATTGTTTAAGTTCGTTAATTCGTTTCTTCTTTTTCTTCTTCACCGGTCACGGTAGCCTAGTGGTAGAGCGTTCGCTTCGTGATCGGGAGGCCCGGGTTCGATTCTCGATCGCGGCGCCGCGTCATACCTAAGACGTAAACAAAGGTAGTGACTGTTCCTTCGCCTAGCGCTCGGCACTAGAAGTGAAAGTCACGGGTCTTTCGGATATGACCTTAAAAACGTAGGTGACGTGTCACGGTAGGCGTTGGCACGATAAAGAACCCTCACTGCTCAATGGCCCTGAGTGCCGAGTATAGGTCTAAATTTGAAGCCCTTCACCGGCATCGGTGACGTCTCCATATGAGTGAAAAATTCTCAAGAGGGACGTTAAACAATATACAATCAATCTTTTTCTTATTTTAGTCTTTGATAAGTAGATGTTAAAGGTGTATAGGGGGGCACTAACAGAGGACAGCTTCAAGCAACTTAGCATTTAGCATAATAAAAAAGGCCAATTTTATTGTTCAAAACTATGAAAATTCTTTCTCTCTCATACGTTTTACTGTACTTAAATAATTATAGTTTTCATCTGTTTTGATTAACTCATTTATTATTGAAAGTTTTCAACGTCATACCAGTTAGGTAAATACATAATGCTTTGAGTATAGCATAGACATCGAGACTGGGCGAAGGGCCAGGGAAGGGGATGGGGTGTTAAACCCCCCACTTATTTTGGAAAGATATATACATCGTTTTGACATTGAAAATGCAGCATACCCTTTCTAGGTTTATTGCTCCCCTACCCCGTTTGATACCGACACCTATGTATTGGAAAGATAAGATTTGGACTGAAGGATCTTATACCCTTCTTCTTCTCTTTTCGACGGAAGTAAATCAATTCATTTTTGAGGGTTAGACTTTGTTTTTGAAAGAAAAATAACAAATAAAATCTTTCCATGAATAAAATATAACTTTTTTTTCAAAGTGCGTTAAGTGTCTCCATGGTAAAATATATTGATGTAGGCTCTTAACGCACTTTGAAAAATTTTTTCAAAGTGCGTTGATTTTTCAAAGTGCGTTAAGTGTCTCCATGGTAAAATATATTGATGTAGGCTCTTAACGCACTTTGAAAAATTTTGTCAAAGTGCGTTGATTTGGTCCCAAATTTAACGCACTTTGAAAAAATTTTTCAAAGTGCGTTGATTTTGTCCCAAAAATTACGCACTTTGAAAAATTTTTTCAAAGTGCGTAATTTTTTCAAAGTGCGTTGCCACAGAGCATAATAATTTTGTACTCGACTTTGATTGATTGTATATTGTTTAACGTCCCTCTCGAGAATTTTTCACTCATATGGAGACGCCACCACTTACCGGTGGAGAGCTGCAAATTGTGTCCTATACTCGGCACTCGGGGCCATTGAGCAGTGAGGAGTCTTTTTCGTGCCACGTTCCACAGTGGGATTCGAACCCGCGACGTAAGGATTGACTCCTTACTTCGCGACTATAGAGCAGACGCTCTAACCACTGCGCCACGCGGGCGACTTTGAAAAACATCCATAAGACATAATGCGTCAATGGACCTCATAAGTTTTTTGTATTTCAAAATGGTTTACATAACAATAACATAATACAAATACATTCGGAAACGATAATCAAGTCTTGTTCACAGAGCCTTTTTTAATAAATATAACTTAAGTTAATTGTGACTTGATGGGGGGGGAGGCTCAATTCCTTGCCTTTTTTGTGAAAATCACATATTTAAATTCAGGTAGGTTATTGGGTTATGATTGATATTTATTAATTTCAGATGACTGGCGATGATAATTTAACACAGATCCACGTCCAAGCCGCTCTACAGCAGTGTACCACGTTTGTTATGTTAAATGGAACATTACAGGAAACAGAGCCTAATATCACGTACACAATACAAAACCTCTGTCCTAGCAACTGTAGCAATCACGGAACGTGTAATGGGGGTAATATTTACGTGCTGATATCTTTAGCAAGTTACATAATTATATTCGTGTATACTGAGGTTTACCGAAAACGCTTTTTTTCTTAAAGAGATTAGGAAGATTTCTTAAAATTGTGATATCTTAAGTTGCTCGAAATTAAAGGAATACTTCATTCGGAAATGCTTATTACGAAATGAATTAAGGAATAAAATTTAATTTAATTTTTTTTTTTAAATAACTACTGATATTCCTGTAGGAAACTGCACCTGTGACACCGGTTATGGGGGAAGTGACTGTTCGTTTGATTTACTGGCCCCGCCCACCATTACATCTGTACCCAGTGCTGGTCTCTGTGATCTTTCTAGTAGAGACTGCAGTGAGGCGACCATGCTTGGGAAATACTTCGTGGAAAATATGGACTCCCTTTGCTACATCATTGTAAAACAGGTCAGTATTACCATTTCTTAGCAGATGAAAAAAAATATATGAAAACTGTGAAATAGTAAACTGTGAACTAATTTTTTGTGGTAGGGAGGGGTTGATCTTTCGAGTAATGAAGAGACCTACCATGAATTTTCCCCCCACAAATATTACTAATCAACAATTCTTAATCCCCATGATCCTACATTTTTTCTTCAAACTACGAAAATCTGACCCCATGTTTTTTTTAAGAAATATTATATTTAAATGATTTTTATGGTGCAGTTTTGCTTTCCTGAACGGAAAATAAAGTTGTTTTAAGTATTTATCAAATAATCGATTTATGGTCTTTTTCATCTTACAGTAAGATAGATATATAATGCAAATTTTCAAAAAGGCATTTGATATCAATATTTTTGTTTCTGATTTAATAATTTTTTATGCATGGTTCTGTTTTGCCGATTTACGAAAACAAATTCATTTTTCATGAACAACTCTTCATTTAGGTTGACGTAAACCACACTACAGTCATAGAGGACCACAGACAAGTAGCTCTGGAGGAGAGGACTCTCTTCGAGGGATTCTGTCCACATTCTGTTAACAGCTCAGGGTTATGGGTTACTGAAATAACGTTCAATATTTCTAATGATGGACTGCGCTTCACGGATACGTATCAAATTTATCTTTACCAATCTCAATGTCAGGAGTATCATAATGAATCTGGAAGTGTGTTCTTCACTTTGAAGGTAAGATAGCTTTTTTATCTCACCTGAGCCGAAGGCTCAAGTGAGCTTTTCTTATCACAATATGTCCGTCCGTCCGTCTGACTGTCTGTCTGTAAACTTTTCACATTTTCGACTTCTTCTGAAGAACCAATTGACCAATTTTAACCAAACTTGGTACAAAGCATCCTTAGGTGAAGGGGAGTTTAAATCTTTAAAATTAAGGGCCAAGTCCCCTTACAAGGGGAGATAATCAAGAAAAGACAAAAATAGGGTGGGGTCACTAAAAAATCTTCTTCTCAAGAACCACAGGGCCAGAAAGCTGAAACCTATGTGGAAGCATCCTTGGGTAGTGTAGATATTAAATTGTTAAAAAGATGAACCACGGGGGTTTGGCGGGGCCACAATAGGGAATCTAAGTTTTACATAGAAATATATTGAACAAATCTTTAAAAATCTTCTCAAGAACCACTGGGCCAGGGAAGCTGAAACTTATTTGGAAGCATCCTTAGGTAGTGTAGATATTAAATTGTTAAAATCATGATCCCCGGGGGTAGGGCGGGGCCACAATAGGGAATACAAGTTTTACATAGAAATATATCGAACAAATCTTAAAAATCTTCTTCTCAAGAACCACTGGGCCAGGGAAGCTGAAACTTATTTGGAAGCATCATTAGGTAGTGTAGATAATAAATTGTTAAAATCATGACCCCCGGGGTAGGGCGGGGACACAAAAGGGAATGCAAGTTTTACATAGAAACATATAGAACAAATCTTTAAAAATTATCTTCTCAAGAACCACTGGGCCAGGAAAGCTGAAAGTTATATGGGAGCATGGGTAGTGTAGATATTAAATTCTTAAAACCATAAAAGGGAAGGGGGTAGTGGGGCATGATAGGTATAGCAAGAGGGGGAATCTGGAGAGAACTGCAACACCCAAGTTTCTCATATGAGCGATGTGGCCAATGGGCCTCTTGTTTTTGTTCACCCTCAGGTTAATTAAATCTTGTAGTTGATTCAATACATTGCAGTAAAGATTTAGTGAAAGTTTGTCACCCAATGGCTTAGATCCAATTTAGTTAATATGATTTTCTTCATCTTTAAAGGAGAATTTTTGCTACATCGACGGCGTATGTGTGTCTTCCATGAACGAAAGCAGTGTTAACGAATGTTTGATGTGTAATACCACTGTAAGTCGGTACAGCTGGACAGTTTATGAATGTAAGTCTTATTCCCCAATATTATTACTTACAAAAAATATTTTCAATATGTAATAAACTCTTCGGCAATAAATTAAAGCACAGACTTGAAAGTCTCTTAAATGTTCGATTTCATTACTTAATCTTATAAAAGGAAGTTTTATTTAATAAAATCAAGGTGTAAAAGGTTTAATTATACTTTAATTGCCATACTGTATACAAAAAACCTTTTGACAGAATTTCAAGACATTGACTCGGAAAATCTATACATGACTATTTAATTTGATTGTTTTTGCTCTGATATGATGTGTCAACAATTAAACAAGTCGCACGGAAACAGAAAACGCAAAATAATTAATGGATTTACTTCATTTCATATAGTTTGATATGGGTTTGTTTCTTGCAGATTGTAAACAAGAGACGATTTCCGCCGATAATAACTTCTCCCCATCATCAGTACAATTAACGACAATCCTCGCTGTCCTGTGTTCTGTGGGTGGATTGGCAGTCATTGTAATCACTGCCACAGTGATTACGAAAATGTGCAAGAAAATGTAAGTGAATTGCAAATATCTGTTATGAAATATAATTTCTATCTATGCATTAAGTTTGGAAAGTATATCACGTTGTGTAGTGTACTATTGTAATTCATAATTAATTTACTGCTGAAACAAAACTATATGGCTATTTATGTGTATTTCCACTAATGTAATATTGATTTTCCAAATTAAATAGTTAATCAAAATATATCTATGACATGGCAACAAAGAAAATGAATATCGATATTGGGGAAAATATCTTAAAATGACAATTTCGACTTTGCATAGTTAATTTCTAGTCTCCATATATGCCATTGGAAAAGAAGAGCCTGCAGATATTATCATTAAATCAAAACAGCGGATCTGATTCTTTTCAAAACGTATATAACAATAGATTTATTTTAAGATTTACTTTATTATTCAACGTATATACTTGATTTAATGCGCAGTTATTTTGTATGTGGGAGGGGATTTTCCCTCCTTTTAGAGGTTTTGGCAGCGTTTCTTAAACAATTAATATTTTGAGCCTTCATTAGTTGGGAAAACACCATAATTGATATCAAATAATATAGTATCATTTAATTTGTATTTTTGTTTAGTTTTTAGCTCTACTGTTCAGAGACCAGAAGAGCTTATGCGATAGTAATGCGTCCGGCTTCTGTCCGTCTGTCTGTAAACAATTTTTCAAAACGCTACTCCTCCTACAATTTTAGTCTGATTTCAATATTACTTGGCACACAAGTAGACTACACTAAGATATATAGAATAGTGCATCGGTTTTTGATTTCGTCGAACGGTGTTGCCACGGTTACTAAAAATAGAATTTTCTGTGAAATTCCTTTAAAACACTACTCCTTCTACAGTTTTGGTCTGATTTCAATATAACTTGGCACACAAGTAGACTACACTAAGATACATAGAATAGTGCATCGGTTTTTGATTTCAATCAACGGTCTTACCATGGTCACTAAAAATAGAATTTCCTGTGAAATTCCTTTAAAACGCTACTCCTTCTACAGTTTTAGTCTGATTTCAATATAACTTGGCACACAAGTAGACTATACAAAGATACATAAAATAGTGCAATGGTTTTTCGATAAGTACAAACCAGTAGAGCTACAGTCTCTACAGAGACCTCTGGTTTAAAATTTATTTTGCATGGTAATTTTTTTTTTCCAATCATCGGTTATATTTCGTGTAAAAAAAACTTTTTAATGACTCTTCTGCATTTTTTTTTTACAGGAAAACAAGGAACCAGATCTTTGATACGAAGTTAAACTGATGATCAGAAATACTTTGTGTTGTATATTTGCCAATATTTAGAATTTGTAATAATCATTTAATATAAAGGAAAATGAAAAAAAAACATATAGACAAATTATAACATTAGAGAGTTTAATAATCATGTTTTTTTCTATTGTATTTTACAATACCATAGGCTTTCTTTGGACAAAACCACGTCTCACTTGTTTATTTCAGCAGACTGCTGTGAAAATCATTCTTGCACAAGTTTGTGTTTCTTCTAAAAAAATATGTAGAAAAATACTTTTAAAATACGTGCAAATTTATCAAAATTGTTACCGTAGTCACTGTAATTAAAAAAAATATAGTGTATTTTATACATGTATTGTACATTTAACAGTGCGACATTTAACTCCGGACACGACATTTGTCCGGACTTTCGCCAACCACTTTTCAAAAGATACATGGAAACTTTTTAGATCATCTGGTGGGATTTTTTAAATCACACATCATGGACTAACCTTTACACCTGAATATCTTCTACTTTAAAAGATATTACACCTGAAATCAAAAAATCCCATGGGATAATGGTGGGATTTTCTCTCCTAACCAATATCCCACCATTATTCTGTGGGAGAAAAATGTGTTCTGTGGGATTTTTTATCCCATAGAATCAAAACTCCCATTTTTAACCTTACATGGGATTTTTTATCCCATAATATGTGAAATGGGACAAGAAGTTCTATAAAGTAAATAAATGGGATTAAAAGTTCTCTATCAAATTGATTTATAGAATATTTTATCCTACAGGAGAGTAATTTTTTTTTATCTTTTTAATATGCAGGGGAAAACAGTCTATCTTCTTTTAATCTAATGCAGTAAAAGGTCAAAATTATTTTTGAAAGCTTGTTGCAATATAATTCATTGGAAACCTGACAAATTAAAATCATTGCATTATATTTTTTCTCTTGCTTTATATCACTATAAGAAATACCTTACAGTCATCATGGTCATATTATATACATGCTGTCATTGCTGTGGTCTAGATATAAATTTTTTATTCTTAACTTTTATTATAAACTTTTTAAATAGACTTCTGCTGAAATACTTCCGGTCTATAAATGTTGCATTGCGGTAATAGGACTATCTCAATTGAATACGTTTGCATCACTTAAGTATGAAGTAAGCCCCCAAATAAAAAAAAAACAAAAAAAAAAAACTTTCCTTTAGACTTATTAAACATAATATGATCAACAGGTCTGTTCCATACAATTCTTATGAAGTCTTGTATCAAAATTTCTCCGTTTTGTTGACTTATTTTCTATTACAAATACCACTACAACTTGGTCTTCTTTCTCTTCATCTTTTCGGAGTAGATAGACGGAAGTATTAAATAATGAGTACCAATATTGATTCGTATTGCTATAATCTATCTTCTGTCCACAATTATTTTATCAAACCTCATTCTTTGAAAAAAGACATATACTATAACTCATTAACTGACTGCAAAAAAGTGATCAAGTGTATTTTTAATATCGTAAATTTATTATATAAACTATATGTTGAATGGAATGATTCAAAGAACAATTTACTAGGTTCGAATAGGATCATTTGTTTCACCGAAAACGAAGTAGGCCTACATACGAATATAATGTGATATTTTATCTAAAGGAAATCATTACAATTATCGAGAAAATACTTTCATTGTAGCAAAGAGTTTGTTGAAAATTATATGTAAAGTTTGACTTGTATGCGTCGACTGCTGCTTTTCATACTATTAATTAAGCTTTAAACAAACGGGAAACCAAGACATGCAGTCAGCTGTCAAGATACCAGCTGGAAAGCAGGCTCTAATACCTTAAAATGAGAACAGAGAACAGACATTAGTTGAAATTTCAAACCAATATAAATTAAAAATATTTTTTATAATTTGTCAAAAAATTCACTAACTTTGATTTTTTATCTGAAATGCAGTTTTATTAATACATTAATCTGTTCGTAGAACTCAAGATAATAAAAATCAAAATTTAACTTAAAGCAATAGGAGCTGCATTTTTTGAGAAATCTATTTTGAAAATGTTTTATAAAGCCATGATGATTATTTGTGTGTAATTTATATACTCTTGTGGGCTCAACTCCAATATAAGGATAAAGTAGTACTTTGACTGAAACAATATAAACATATTCATACATCACTGTATATTGTAGTAATATAGTAAATATTTCTACATTCCACACATGGATTTACTGTCGACCAGGGACAGGTCGACGGTTGACAGTTGACACTTTGCATATGTTCTAGTGTCGACCAGGGACAGGTCAACAGTTGACACTTTTCATATTATCTACTGTCGACTGGGGACAGGTTGACGGTTGACAGTTGACACTTCCCTTGTGTTCTAGTGTCGACCGGGGACAGGTCGATGGTTGACAGTTGACACTTTGCATATGTTCTACTGTCGACCAGGGACAGGTCGACGGTTGACAGTTGACATTTTTCGTATTATCTACTGTCGACCGGGGACAGGTCGACGGTTGACAGTTGACACTTCCCTTGTGTTCTAGTGTCGACCAGGGACAGGTCGACGGTTGACACTTCCCTTATATTCTAGTGTCGACCAGGGACAGGTCGACGGTTGACAGTTGACACTTTGCATATGTTCTACTGTCGACTGGTGACAATAAACCTAATCACAGGTATTAATGCTAGACTAACCCTAATCACAGTTATTAATGCGAAACTAACCCTAATCACAGGTAATAATGCGAAACGAACCCTAATCACAGGTATTAATTTGAGGCTAACCCTTATTACAGCTATTAATGCCAAACTAACCTTAATCACAGGTATTAATGGGAAACTATCTCTAATCACAACTATTAATGCGAAACTAACCCTAATCACAGCTATTAATGCCAGACTAACTCTAATCACATTAATAAATGCCAGACTAACCTTAATCACAGCTATTTATGCAAGACTAACCCTAATCACAGCTTTTAATGCGAGACTAACCCTAAATCACAGTTTTGAATGCTAGACTAACCAACTGTCAACTGTCCCCGGTCGACAGTAGAAATGGTTAAATGTCAACTGTCAACTGTTCTCGGTCGACAGTAGAGATGATTAAATGTCAACTGTCAACTGTCTCCAGTTGACAGTAGAAATGGTTAAATGTCAACTGTCAACTGTCCCCGGTCGACAGTAGAAATGGTTAAATGTCAACTGTCAACTGTCCCCGGTCGACAGTAGTAATACTTAAATGTCAACTGTCAACTGTCCCCGGTCGACAGTAGAACCGAATCACTACTTTTATATAAATACAAGCTTCCGCATAGGGACTACATACCCTTATATTGGAGTTGACCCCTCTTGTGTTCAAGAAACCAAAAGAAACTTATTGATTCTGAAAAAGTATTTATGCAAAGTCAAACTCATTGCACTATTTAATAAATCAAAATTGTACAGGATGACAATAATGTAATTTTGCTTCAATTAAAGAATATAAAAAAGCTCTTCCATCACAAATATATGCAACAGAAGTTTGTAAATGTCCTTTTTTATCATAGAAATATTAATTACAAATTTGCAACAAGATTTTCCCATGTCAAGCATGTTCTCAATTTATGGGTCTTTGGAGGCAGACTTAGACTTAAGTCAAGGTTTTTATCTCCAGTAAAATGTTTATTAATTAATTAATCTCAAAATTGGCAAATAACAACACTTTGGTGAATCAATATTAAGGCATATTTTAATTTATTTATCTGCTTGACCTCCACAACATTTAATAATAATACTAAGATTTTGACTTAAGCTTAAGATGTTTCATGATCCTGGTACCTGAAAGGCTTGGAAGAAAGTCTTACAGAGGGAATGTCTTTGGGCCTTAATTGACTAGGGCATTTTCATCCAGGATTATAGATCCATGGTTTGCTAGAAATAAGCCATTTACCCCCTTCCCTCAAGACTGTAATTAGATGGGATGAGGCACAAATCTGGACAAGACCAGCCAAAATTGGATGGGGGACCACCAGTGTACTGTAAATGTATTACATTTGGCCTGTACGATATTTGGCGGAAATTCAATTTTCAACAAGTTAGCATAGATTTGATTTAGTGCTGTCTGAAGTTGCTGGTTATAAAAGATATTATACAAGACATTTAGTGATGCACTTGAATTAGCGGACTCTGCTTTCTACCAAAATCGCTAAAAAGAATACACCGCTAAATGTAATACGTTTACAGTATTTGGTACACATGCACTCTATTACATGGTGTCATATTTGTTGAACTTTGGCGTTATGAATGAAATATTTGCCCCAATGAACTGTTTTCTCTACTGTCTGTTATAGACTTCTTCATGTAGCAGTATATGCTTAACCCCTCAGCACATATGTTGTTCACCAATAGCTAATCAATCTTGACAACAAAAAAAAGAACTCAGATGTTTGTGGTGCAGTATCTGTATTTTTTTTGTTACAAAGACAGCAAACTTAACATAACAAACAACTTAAAAAAATGTTTATTTAAAATAACAATTCTCAGAATAAATATGCACACACATTTCATTTTAATCAGAAGAAAAAAAATAATGACTAATGAAAATCGCATTTTGAATGAAAACATATTAAATTAAAATGAAATTCTAAAATTGGCCCATTACTCACTCTTGTGTGACATGATTTGAAACACACTCAAAAAATCATGGTCAATTTAAGAACCAATATTCATTAAAATGATAAGCCATTATCTATTTTATTTACTAAGTAATTACTTTCTGTCAGCACACTTGAATCTGCATCTTATGTATATAATTCAAACTGAATGTTTGAACACCCCCCTATACCTTTAACTGAACCATTATCTTATCATGACTTATAATGGACTGTCCATCCAATGGTCTCAGTCTTATCAAATAAAAACTACTGGTATATAATCATTGGCCAGCAATTTTGCATATTGGATCTGTTACAGTCTTTCTGTTCTGTTTCTGTTCATTAAAAATTTTTCAAAATATTTGTTTGGGCCTTAACAGCTATCAGCTATGCCATTTAAAAGCTTATAAATACATGTAAATTGTAATGCTTCAAGCCCTGGGTTTACTTATTACAATGTAGTTCCTGACAAAGTTATTTTGGGCCTGCAAATATTTTCACCTCTCTGATATAAAAACTCAAAAAAAAAGCAAATAGGAAAATTTTTTAAACAAACATATTCAATAATTTCTTGAAATGACAAAATTATACAAAAAATGATTAAATGGAAATAAGAATTACAGTGGCATAATATAATTTTCATCAAATTTTTTTTATTACAAATAAGTTTTGGCAGAAAAAGTCCAAACAACTGACAGGAGAATTTATGTAAATGATGAACTGTGGCAGGGTTTTCCTTTTTGTGTTTCACTGTCTTCGTCGTTTCACAACTCTGACCTAAAAAATAAAACTCTGCTTTTACTTTCAAAATAAAATTACATTTCTTCCCTTAAAAATAATATTCACATTTTTCAATTGATATGTAGATGGTATTTAAATACAAAATTCAGGGAATTTAGGTATTTAGTTTTAAAATGAAATTTTGTTATTGTTGAATGTACTAAATCTGAACTTGATTTCCCAATAAATTGTATTACTTTTTCAAGAAAAAGAATTGTACACAAAAAATTTTCATGTAAATCTCTACACTCTGATATCTAATAATACTGTTGATAAATAATAGACTTTAGTAAGAAAAAATAATTGTTCATGTGTTTCATTTAAAAAAAAAAACATACATACATTTGATTGTCTGGAGAAGTTGGAAACATGCTGCTGGAGACTTTCCAGTGCTGCTGGTGCCTCGGTTTCCTCAGTAGTGGACAGGAATGACCCAAACTGGGATGCCTGCATGATTGTGGGGTGTGGCATGTGGCGCTCTGCCTCCAGGTGTCTCGTCCACCAATCAATGTCAGCTTGGCACAACTTTCCCCCATCCTTCCACTTCCTGAGGTCCCCCTCCATGGCATCAAAGGCCTTCTTCCCCTTCTCTGTGATTGGGCCGAGGGGATCTGGGTTCCTCTGGAAGGCACTGGCTAGTGAAGTGACGTCCAACGTCTTGTAGGTTGTGGACTTGAATGGCCACTCCTTAAAGCCCATCTGAACACAGCCGTCTACCTCTCTGAACCTAAAGATGTGGGGGTTGCTGTGGCCAGTCAGGTGGACCTCTGAAGCCATCCCTAATGCTCTGTAGTCCCAGAGTGCATCCAGGTGCCTCACTTGGGGAGTGGGATGGTAGGACTCAGCCATCAAGCCCTGAAGGACGGGGAGAGTAGCGATGTCCTTTCCAGACAGATGGACGGAAATTCTGGAGAACATCTGGTCCACGTCCTCGTGCGTGTGTCCAACCATTAAGAATGACAGTTTGATCTGAAAATTGACAAGTTGAATAGTTTACAATGTAACAAAAGATCCAGTGACCATAATACTCACTTACTATGGTCTTTTGTTTTTCACATGAAGATATTTTAAACATTTTCAAAAATTTTGAAAAGAATATTCTTGAAAGCCGACCCTTAAATGCAGCCCCATCTTAGCTCATGGGGCCCAAATCTAAACAACCTTTTTTCTACATAAAACAAGAATTGCTGCACACTGAGACTGCTGTAATCATGACTCTGCTGTACTTCAACAGAATTTTCTTCTTTTTTTTTTTCATTGATCAATATTATGTAAAACCATCTTCTTTCTAGCCCCATTGCCATGTAATTAAAAATGAAACAATTTTTTACTGAGTAACATACTTTTTATAGTTTTTGAGAATTTTCAACTCTATTTTCTATCTAGAATGAATTAGTTTTTGCAATATCCATGGAACTACACAAACAAAACCACCATTTGTTCACAAGATTTCCAAGTTTTTTTTTGTTGTATGTTTTTTTTTTCTCAAAAAGGTGAAAAATCTTTTAAAAGAATTAATTGGTTTCCGTTAAATGGAAGAAATACTGACCTTCTTGAAAATCTTCCTTTGCACCAGATTGGCCAGAAAACCCATCAAAATGAAATTCTTATTGTCCTTCGCAGAATTATCAGCCTGCAGGTATAGGGTTGGTGGTAGTGAACTCCCCTGGAAATGAAAACAAAAGTAAATTTTTATAACAAAGAGGAAAACATATAAAATATGTTTTTATAATGCATTATCAGTTGATCTCTAATTCATATGCAAAATCTTATTTGTATTCATGGTAACAAAAAATAGGGTAATTAAGCTTTATATTATAAATTTGATGATAATTTTTTTTCCATTAATTATTGCAATATATAATCAAAACATATATATCAAAACATTCATTTATTCTACATATCTTGACCATTAATGCTTTCTCAGATATTTCTGTTTTACAATTTACATATCAGACATAAATGTTGTCATTATTACAGAGTTTATAAGTTGATATAATATTCATCTGTTCTATGATCATGTACTTAATTTTAATACCTCTGCAACATCCTCCAGAACCTTCAGTAGACAGTTGATGGTGATGTTGCTGTCGGTGCCAAACTTATCCGTCCATGTGTACACAAAGGCCTTCTTGTGCCCATGGGAGAGTACCCCTGTAACATGGTGGTGAACTCTGGTCAAGTTGGCATCACCCTGTGTAAAAAATGTTGGTTTAAGTGGTTTGAATATTGTTGTTTAGTTCTTTAATATCCTTACAATAAAAACCCTTAGCTTTCTTTATTCATAGAAAGTTGTGTGGAAATCAGTTTATAAAGTAAATCAAACGAAGTGGAAGCATTATTTATTAATTTGAGTTACGTGGAAATCTGTTTACAAAGTAAATCCAATGAAGCAAAAGCATTATTCATTAATTGGAAAGAATGGCAGAAAATGCTAACCTTGTGATATGAAGGAAAACGAGGAAGGTTGGTCTTGGCCTGGTCCATATTGTCGATTATCAGGGAAAGGTACTTCTGGTTGTTTTCAGCTGCCTTCTTTGCATGCTTGTAGTACTTTTCCCTGGCAATGCTACAATGAAAAAGAGTTTATTTAATTGTTAAAAATAAAGTGAGTTTAAGAGGAAATGGACATTTTCCTTACAATGAAATGACATGATATTTAAAATTCTAGAGATGGTCCAGTTTTCTTGCTCAGAAATGATATGTATTAATTTTAAGAGATTTTAGATTAAGTGGCTCTCTTTTTAATAAATAATTTTTCTTATGAATAAATTTGTAATTATCTGATATATATATTTGACACATCCTATCTTATGTAAAGTATTCTTTAATATTTGTATTTTAGGACTGTTTCAAATGTATACATAGTAAATCAAGTTACCGTGCAACTAGCAAGTGTGCCTTCTTCTGCTTTTCTAGGGTCAGGAGTTGCTCTTTTGTCAGGTTCTGTGACTTCAGCTGCCTTATCATGGCGCACTCTTTGCATTCCGTAAAGGTAGTTCTCTGAAATTCAATAGAGACAATGGCTTTATTTCATTGTACTTATCAATTATAATTTATTCATTAATCTAATATGCCAGAGCTGAAGATTATTATAATTCTTTTTCATAACTGACAATTCTATGTTCAACATGCAAATGTTTTACGAACAATATTTCACAAGTATTTCTCCTCAGATATCAAAATACATTTAGGTGTTTATTTTACCATTAATATACTTCTTTTCACCTCCAAAACTAATAAAGCATAGGATTTTTCTTTACAAATATTTTACTAGTTAACGTTAATGTGTTAGAACCGCGAACAAAGATGTAAAAAAAAAAAATACCTCAGACGCCTTCATTTCAGGAAATCTTTCCCTCCATATTCGCTGGAAGTGTCGAAAGCAGAAGGGCTTCTCGTGTTGTCTGACATACTCCTCATAGGCATTCTTCTGTGAAAGGCATGTTGGCAGCATGATCCTTGGTTTGTCTGGTAGTTTTTCTCCTTGGTTGGTCGCCAAGTCGTCAAAGAAATTAGCTGCCTCAGCATTTCTTTGGTGCCCATAGCCCATACCGGTCCTGCCATCTGTTGGTGGTGCCTTAGCTGTCTTTTGTTCGATGTATCTTTAAAAAGAAAAAGAAAAGATTTTCAATATCGGTGAATTACCCACTGGTTTATTTATTTGGAAACTAATGTTATCAGAGGTAAGAATTGATTCACCTCTGACCAAAAACATTGTTGCAGATTTCATGATAATTTATTTTCAAACAAGTACTGAACAGAATAGCAGAATTTTTTTTTTATGAAAATTTAAAATGTGATTTGAAGTAAAACTCCACTTCAATTTAATATATAGGCCTGCATTGCAAATACTAGATCTCTTAATGCAAAAACTCAATCTGAGAAATTTTCTTATACATGCATTATTGAACAGTGAATTTTCCATTGATATTGCTGTCTTATGGGGAAATCATGTTAAAAGTTTACATAAATCTATGGTCTGGATTAACTGAAAAAAGAAATTACTAGTAAAACATTTACTAACCTTGACCTGGAAATGCCATGAACAATTCTCCAGCTGTCAGTGCAGACAAGAAGGCCAGCCAAAATGCATCTTTCCCCGGAGATTTCTGATCTATGGTTCCTGATCTTCTTGTTCTGCTCCATGACGACCAACTTCCAGAAGTTTGTTCTCAGCTCGCAAACCACATCAAATGGGAGTTTCGTCAGGCAGTTGGCAGAGCAGCATGTCAACTTCATGTCCGCCATGATGAATTGTTGACTTGTCTTTTCATGGTACCTTTTCCCTTTCACTTTCCGACGACTTCTCAACATGTCTGTAAACAAATATTTAATTTACTTTTCTCTAAAAACTCTTTGTGATGCTGCAATTTAATTTAATCCTAGAAACATGTTTAAGATATATAATGCATTCCCTTAAATAAAGCTTTTAGTTCTGTAGTCATATTATATCAACGCCATCTCATAGCATATCATAATGATCCTCAAAAACTCCTCTGAATCTGATGAATTTTAATAGGTTTAAACAAAAAACAATAAATTATAATATCTTTTGCCAACAGCTACTTTGTGTCAAGTTTCGATTGCCCAAAGGAGTAGAAAAGTTGAAAACATGAAAAGTGAATAGAAAGCAGAAGTTCCTAATGAGACTGTAGCTCTACTGGCTTGTAATTATATAAAAAGAAGAGAAAAGTAGCGCTTGAAACTAGGCATGATAATAAATAAGATAATGGTTCTTGGTTCAGACACTCTGTGGCATGATTTTTTGCAATCAAATTAAAACAGTAGGAGGAGAAACATTTTGAAAGAATTTCAGAGAATTTTCTATGTTACCATAGTAAAACATATGTACTAGCTGTTCTTCAAAATCAAACAGCAATGTGTAAAATTATAAATCTTAGTGTACTCTTCTTATGTGCCAAGTTATACTGAAATCAAACTAAATACCATATAATCCCTATTAACCGCCCCAGGTGCTTAGACAATTGCGGAAAGGGGGTGGTTATTTTGATATTCTTGCTAAAATTTTGAATGTCATATTTTAACTTCAAGAAATCTTTTGAAAAGAAATAAATAACAGAGAACCACTAAAAATTGTCTAACCTTCATTTAAATTACAATAATCCACCCAAACATGCTATATGACTCATTTTCCCACTTTGAAATTAGGGAATAGACAAGGATAACAAGTTTTGTACTTGTATAACTTTCATTTTCACAAATACAGGATTAGGTAGTTCTAAAAAACTTTTTCTTTCAAGAATATTTTATGTTTATGTGCGCTTATAGGGGTAAGGGCGGTTAATAGGGATTATATGGTATGTAGAAAAACTAGCATTTTAAAGGACTTCCATAGAAATTATTTTAAGGAACCATGGCAACACCATTCATTTAAAATATAAATCGATGCGCTTGATTATGTATCATAGTGTAATGTACTTAAGTGCCAAGTCATATTGATTCAGAAAATAAAATTTCTTTCTATTTTCGAATCCATAAATTATGAGGGTGGAAATGCCTTAATATTGGCTAACCATTACCTTACAAATAAACTATATATAATTTTATTTTTGATATTGTTTACTACTGTCTTGTCTTAATATAATGTCAGTTTGACAGTCTAAAAATGAAAATTATGAATGGTGATTTTGATGTTTTTTTAGGCTGTAGCATTGTTTAATATTAAAATGGAAAATCATTAAACAAAATTGCAGGTGTGCATTGTAAAGTAATTTTTTTTATATAGCTCTACTTTTCAGAGACCAGAAGAGCTTGTGCGATACGGATAGTGATATGACCGTTGTCCATCCGTCTCTCTAGCCTTTTGTCTGTAAATTATTTTTCAAAACTCTACTCTTCCTACAGTTTTGGTCTGATTTCAATATAACTTGGCACACAAGTTCATTAATTAATTATTGCAATATGTCTATATACTACAAGTACTAGATTGACATACATTACTTCAGATGTAATCAGAAGTATAACTAAAGGTATTTGTTAATTAACAAAAAAAAGTTGTACATCTTCACTAAACGGTATTATAAAAATTAATTTAAAACTAGATCAAATACAAAATTCTGAAGCTGAAAGTTCCAAAATAATTGTTACTTTAAAAATATGTTTGAATGAATATGAATACTAGTATCAGTGAATATATTTAGAATTTATACACTGAGAAGTACACTAAAGAAAATGCTTGAATGAATATACATGAGAAGTTATAGCCCTTTAAAATTTTTTTGAAGAATAAATAACTGATTAAATATAGAATTAATTATTGACCTTCGTAGAGGACCCAAGATGCATCAACTGATGCAATTTGGTGATCATATGTCTATAAGTATCCATAATTTGCCTTTAAAATAATTTCAGGTATCAGACCCATAGTAGCCTCAGATTCATTGGAACTGAATGGACAACAGATATGAATCGACACAACATTAATTATATTTATATAATAGATATAATTTTCTAGCATTTTATCTAGACCTAAAAAAGGCATGATCATCCAAAAATCAAAAGGGCACTTTACATTGCGACATGATCTTCTGAGGGCACTTTTTAAACAAGTGTTTAAGTCTTTGAAATTTAGACATTTATTATTTTTTTAATATTTTAACATATTTGATTACCTTTAATATCATTTTATACTGGAAATCTTTATTCATATATCTGTGTTCAAATCAATCAAGAATGCCAACACATTATCATAACAAAAAAATATATGAAACAATAGGCCCCTGGGACACATCGCTCACCTGAGCACTCTGGCTAGGAAAAAGTACAAGTTGGTTTATTATTGAAAAGTTTAAATCCAAAATAGTCCCATGGCCAATAATGGCTTCGCTATTCTTGAGAAGATTTTTAAAGAATTTTCCTATATATGTCTATGTTAAACTTTGGTCGGCCATTGTGGCTCCGCCCTAACCCCTGGGGGTCATGATTTGAACAAACTTGAATCTACACTACCTGAGGATGCTTCCATAAAAATACGATCAATTATGGCTTTGTTATTCTTGAGGAGAAGATTTTTAAAGAATTTTCCTATGAGTATGTAAAACTTTGGTCAGCCATTGTGGCCCCATCCTACAGCTTGTCAAATCTTAGAAGTTCATACAAAAACTTTATTCTAATGCTGGAAAAAAGGGCATGGTGCTGAGAAAAAGTGACACTGGACGGCGCAATACTAGTCTGCTCTAGATTTAACACTATTATAATGTTTTGTATTCAGTCTGTTAGAGAGGAAAAACCTTAATTGTCAACAAGTCCTGTTCTTGAAGAGTTATTCCCCCTTGAATTTATTCGATAAATTTTTTAAAAAATATCTATACTGTGAAAATCATTTCTTGAATTTGATAAATCTGTAGGCACCCTTCATTTACTAGATATTGACCTTATGATTCGCATGTGTTAGTCAGATCAATTTCAAGATCCTGTCTTGTGAAATGGTGTTCATGTCAGAAGTTCACTTATGGTATTCAATGTATAATGAAGGGATTTTGAATGATTTTAATTAATTTTAAACTTGTTAAAACACACTGCTTATAGATAACGATAAAAGTAAAATGAACCAAATTCATAAAACTGATAATATGTAAGAAGACAGTCATTTTGCACATGAAATGTTTTTTAACAGTTATCTGCCATCGATAAAAATTAGGGAAATTGTTGATTTCTGTGGTAAAAAATTCATTTTATTTCAAATTTTAATAAAGAGGGAGTTTATGCATATTTTTCAGCAAGAGATTTGTTTGAAATTCAAATTTTTTAAATATCTGCTAAAAACACGCACTGCCCATAGACTTCAATGTAAAATTCAAGGTGATATTACTGTATAATCCCTATTAACCGCCCCTGCCCCTATAAGCGCCCCCTAGGTCTTTTTTCAATTATCAGAAAATAAGGGCTCCCTGTACAGTGATTAAAATCAACAAGAATCATATCAAAAATTGAAGAAAGTGAAAATTATTATTGTCTATTATCCAATTTTTCAGTGGAAATTTAGCATAATTTGGTGGATTATCTTAATTTTAAGTAAAGTTAGACATTATTTTAGTGGTTCCTTGTCTTTATTTTTTTTTTAAAGTTAAAATATGACATTAAATATTATAAAGAGAATACCAAAATTACCGCCCCCTTTGTACAATTTTCTAAGCGCCCGGGGCGGTTAATAGGGATTATACGGTAATTGACAATAATTTTGTAAATTCCTTCGATGGAGCATTTTTATTTGATAATACCTTTAAAATGCTCCTAATTGATTAAAAATATCAAGAATTCATTCACTACTAGGTACAAAATATAGTCATTATACATTGAATACCTTAAGCCAAAGACACAAGCTTTTGTGATTAAAGTTAGTGTAGTTGTCAGTTGTCACTGTTGTCACAACTTATCTTACTGAAAATAACTGGGCAAATTTTAACAAATCACCTGATATA
Source organism: Saccostrea glomerata (assembly GCA_003671525.1). Lineage (NCBI taxonomy): Eukaryota > Metazoa > Mollusca > Bivalvia > Ostreida > Ostreidae > Saccostrea > Saccostrea glomerata. Next base: position 58,043 of record PRKT01001133.1, read on the forward strand.
GGTAGACACATGACCTGCTCTGTGGTGTTCTGTCACTAAAGCTGATAGATTTTATTTCCTTGATGTTAATTTTTATAACAATATACTTGTGAAGGGTAATATGTGTACCAAATTTCATTCTGATTTGAATTGTAGTTTTGTTCGTGTATAGATAGTTTTTGATGGCCCTAGATACATACTAGTATTTATTAAACTTCTGTTAAAATGTTTCCTATAAAAGTTCAGAAGGTAAAATAACTATCGTTTATAGTCCATGCTGAGCAAAGCTATACCTCGGGGTATACTGTATACAGAGTTATTTTTGCCCCGTGTTATTTTTTTCCTTTTTTTTCCAGAACAAGTTTGACCCGTTTTAAATTCACCCAGAATGATTTTTATTTAAGATATTATACTGTTTAATTTGAATTTGCCCCATTTTAAATTCGCCCACTTCCAAGGAGGGCGAAAGGGGCGAAAAATTTCCCTGTATACAGTAGTTCTTGGTATCCACCCTCAAAGATTTTCATGCAACTTTTGTCGCCAATTTTGTTATTTAGCAACAAATCTATTGACTGAAGATGTCATAATGAATTCAGTAGCATTGTCAAGTATTTCGGATTATTCTTATTCCAAAGAAAATTCAAACCTAAGAAATTATAATATACATCAGTATAAAACGCTTATCCACTGTTTGTGATGGGGATAGCTCTTTCTTCAAACCCTTGACAGGAACTATTTCCCTCGGGCAAGCCCTTGAATAGTTTCTGTCGCAGGTTTGATGAAAGAGCAATCCAACTCACAACCAGTGGATAAGTGTATATTATAATAATAATCATTAAATGTACAGATAATGTGTTGCATCGTTCTTAAGGCAAGGATGAGACAGGATAAGTATGTCATTAAGATCTTTGCAATGACCAAACACGCCTGGAACACTATTTATAGTAACATCAAATCACTTGTGCATACAATAATTATGAATAGACTAGACATTACATCAATGCAAAACTCTTAAAAATGTTAAGAAATTTCTTTCTTTCTAGGTATATTTAGTTGACATATTTTTCTATTAAGTATCTTCTTCTCTTCCTTTCATGTATTTAAGTGGCTGCAGATATATCATTTTTTCTTTTTATGTAAATTTAATAGACAAACTGATATAAACAAGTGTTGGTTTTTTTTTTGTTTTTTTTACAAAATTTGTGCATTTGTGTCCTTTGGATGTAGTGTTAGGGCTGCATGGGTTCTATAAGGCATTTTGTACAAAGTTCAAGGTCAGATGAAAGGTCAAAGATTTTATAAATATTTGATATCCACTGGTTTCTCTAAATTTTTGTTTTGAAAGTAATTAGAACATCAAAATATTTGAATTTGCTGGTCTTTTTTTGGGGGTGGTTGGGAGATTAGAATGAGGGTATATAACTTTTAATCTGTTCAATTTTAAGAGCTGTGTGGTACGTAATGCTAGGTAGAATCATGTTTTATCAATTTTTTTATCTTAATGTACTCGTGTTGAATGGTACCAATATTTTTAATTACATTTTAGTATAAATTTATAATTCTTAATAAATAGTAACACAAACAATAATAGGTTGTGTGAGCTTTCTTTGTTCCTGTTGGTACAGGAATTAATATTGCAAAAATGCAGAAATATATATATATACATGTATATATAAAGTGTAACCCTCAGGTAGTAGTTTTGCATGTTTGTCATGGGATTACAGATTAACAGGCTAACCCTAGGTGTTAAGTAGAATTTAATCCAATTATACCTGTTTCCTTTAAATCCTAAAAAAAAACTTGAAAAAATAATAATAATGAAACTGTTATTTCTTGGGTAAACAGTGTGTCGCGCACATAAAGTAGCTCTAATTAAGATGCTATGGTCAAATATGGAAAAATCCTGTCCCGCTCATAACTAGAAAATTATTAGATCTACCGAACTATCAAACTTGGCAAATATATACTTCTTAAATAGAAGGTGGGTCACGGCCTATTTCAAGATCATGTGTCCTTTATTTAAGTGAATTTTTATTTAAGCTAAGTCTTTTAAATTTCATTACTCAAAAAAATGAAAAAAAAAATATTAAAAAAAAAATAGCCGTATCCTTATAAAAAAAAACGTTAAATCAATTAAAAACTAATTTTTCATAATAAACTTCACAGCAATCTGTAACAAATGTTAATGATATGATTATCAAGCACTGGTCAAAAAGAATTTTGATGGCAGAAATTTGTACGTCAAATTAGAGAGATAATGAGTTTTATGTCAGGAGCTATCTCTGATCAAGCAGCTGTTATATTTATCTCATTCATTCATTCATTCTATCTTTTTCCCCACGTAGGAGATTGCATGAATATGAACATTTCAAATCATATTAACATTACAAAAGGAAAATAGAAAAATAAATACATATCAATTAGGAGAAAAAAAGATAAATGTCTACATTATATTACATTAGGAAAGAACAAGGTTGCTGACTAGAGCGATATACAAGGTAGAAAAAGAACTAGGTTGCTAACAGTAAGTATAGGCAGGTCACTCTGTTCTCCTACGCAACTGTCTGTTAAACCATGCTGCAGTATCCCTAAGGAAATGAAAATGCAGCATGGTTTAACAGTTGCTTAGGAGAACAGAGTGACCTACCTATACTTAGTCTTAGCAACTTAGCTGTTAAACTAAACACCTATTAGACCGGTCCACATAACTGAGGGAAAATTAAATACACTGATCCCAAGACATCTAGAATTACAAATACAACTATGAAGAAGAATCTTCGAAGAAGAATGAGGTTTTTTGGTCCAAAGACATTTTGATATACCAGTATAGCTTAGACAATCATTAATTAAACAAACAGTATTTAACATTTTCATCAGAGGTGTAGATAGTGTGTGTTTACAATTCCCCATTTCCAATTTATTTCAACTTTCAAATTTATTTTAATTAATAAGCTTTCAAAAACACTGTGCTGTAATGTACTGATGAGCTGTATGGCCTATTAAATATATTGAATAAAGAAATTATATGTAATATAAAAAATAAATGCTCCAAATAGTCGACTATTATTCGAATAATGCAATAGAATGTTCGACTAAGGAAAATCAATATTTTGACATCCCTAATTAAAATGCACTATACATTTAGGTTGATGACACTTAAGTTCTCAAGGATATGTCATTATTGTTGTTTTTTGAAAAGAATAAAATTATTAAGAAATTTATTTTGATTTAGATTCACAAAGATTACGAAGAAGTGGTGGTAAAGGTTTCAGCTTTGAGCTTTTACGCAACAGACCTCACTTTCAAGTCTCTACATGGGCTAGACAGCTTGGAGCTAGTAAGGGAATTTGACGACATTGTTCAACAGAATGGATATCGGATGGGCAAAACATCAGGTATTTTAAGATATTCCTGGTAGATGATAACAGTGACAAATTCCTTTAAAGTGAAGGGACCCCAGCCCCACACAGTTTTCAATAGCCAAACCCAGGGGTTAATAGAATTTTGGAAATAAAACATGATGTAATGGTACATACAATAAATTTTCCTTGTTCTGAAAACATAATTCATTTATAAGAAGGAAATTAATACTAATTAGGTTGATATTAACGTAATCAGTAGTTAAGCGACACTAGTACTACATATATGTATTGTATAATGTTGGACATATATATATCATTTATTTTTTGTAAATTGAAGAAATAAATTTCTCCCTTTTAATAAAACAACTGTAATAACAGTTACTGCTATTTTAGGAATGTATATCAATTTCATTTCATTGGTTTTTTTTCTTAGTTCAAATCTCATTTGTCATGTTTGTAGAGAATCAAGCTACACCAAAGGCAGCAAAGACGAAATTCAAGCATACTCTAAGTTTCAGGGAGGAGGTTGAGGTAATGTGCACAGATAAATTTGTTTTATTTTATGTTGTCAGTAATCATAAGATTAAATTCATGTGTTATTTCATGTAATGTTTGTTTGTAATTGTACATGAACTTAAATGTCTTTAATTTCTGTAAATAGATTACATTTAAACATTCTACAAATTATAGATAGAATTATTTGAGAGATTTTTTACATGATCAATCAGAGACATAACATCATACTAGAAATTACTGTACATGTACATAATTTAGCATATTCAAAACTTTTCAATATTGAACTGATTTTTGCTTTTACCTAGCCAGCTGCTCAGTGGAGCAATGTGACCCCTGGGTCTTTTGTTAAACTACACATACAGTCATATAATCACCACAGTATGAAATACTTATTAAAGCTTTTTTCTTATTTGCAGTTGCTAAGAAACTTGCACCCTGAGAAAGACATTGCCCGAGATAATGAGATGCTTGATTCAGCAAACAGGAGGTGGAGGAGAGGTGCAGAAGAAGCTCTACACATGAATTTGGTACTTTAAAACATTGTCATATTTTACTTGTTTTTATCATGACAGTTATAATATTAAAAATATGTGAATACATTGTTTTTGTAAAAAAATGTTAATAAATTGAAGCAATACCATGTTGTCATTTTGTACCATAATTTTAAATTTCATGAAAATCTCTTAAATTGTAGGGGACAATTGGTGGACTGATGAAGGAGGCCATCAGTGTTGCATGCCTCAGCAGACGGTGCTACCGCCGGGCAGAAGCAATCATGACATCCTATCAGCAGTGGAAACTGAAGAGACAGGCAAATGACAAAGTGAACCGCATGTTATTCGTTCAACTGCCGGGTTTAAGGACAGAGCAAACCATCTTTGACCTCCTGTGCAAGTTTGAGCGTGGCTTCTGGACCAAACTGGAGTTCAACGGGAAACTAAAAGAGGCGAAGGTATTATTTATATGTATTTTTATATCTGTAAAGGCATATTTTGGGCACCATTTAACATAAAGTATTGTCAGTGTTTTTGTTTGTATTGATTTTTTTTTTAAAAACCATTTACACAGATAAATTATCATATTCATTGTCGGCAGATCACTTTCATTGATCTGATACATGTACATATTTTAAAATCATTGCATACAATTTATTTAATTTTTTTATTGTAGATCACTGAAGGAGGGGTTAATCCAGACAGAAGAAGACGTGCAGCTGGACCTTTGGTATTTTTATTAACATTAAATTTTTCAATATAATCTTGATAATGATAACTATAAATTTATCGATTTCTAAAGAAAAGACCACAGAAAGTAAATGCTGATTTATTTATTATTTTTTATAATTAAAAAGTCCTTTACATTTTAAAACAGTTGTTGAAATATAAGTCTTTTTTTAGCTGAATGATACTGGCTTAAAAAGGAAGAATGCGGCTTTGGAGGAGCAGAACATATCATTGCAGCGCGAACTTGCAAAGTTGAGGAAACAGCTGGTAAGCCTTCTCCCACATACACTCAAACACAATTTACAAAGGTATTTGAACAAGCTACCCAGTGATTAAAATCCAAGTATCAGCTTTCATTTTAAGGATAATAATAGACAATACCTTTGCAAAAGCAATTATACCAAGCCTTTCTCTCAAGTTATTTTCTGGAAGTGTGTGCTTATCTTTATGTATGTTGTTAACAACCATAACTGATAATTGAATATTTATTATAGAAACCTCCAAAGAACACACCAAACAGCGCCTCAGATGTTTATGTAAGTACATTAATAAAATATAATCATCACAAAACTTATTGTATATTGGTAATGAATTTTAATTCTTATTTGGTCAGTACATACTAGTAGCTTGTTTTTATTGAAATATTGTATTATGGTCATCCTCTCTGACTTCTTTTGCTCTTTGATTTTTTTAGTGAAGTATCCTTTACAATCCTTGGAGATAATTCATAATACACTGAACTAATATTTTAAAGACTTGTATATATAATTTATTTATCATTAGGTTAATCATGTAGAAATATTTAAAAATCATTACTTAATGTTCCCCCTTTTTTGTAGACATTTGTAGACAGTGATGAAGAAGTTGATGACGACCAACCAGAGAGGAATGTAACTCTATTTGAAGATGACGATGATGCTTGTAGTCCACCGGAGAATGAGGTAAGAGTGATCAGTTTGTTAATTAATATCATTTGAAGCAATAACTATGCAAACCATGCTTGTTAATGCATTACCTCATTACACTAATGGTAAATGTTCCCATAATATTCGGTATACTATGATTTCTTTAAATACCACGGTAGTTATCATGGTTGAATCAGACTATAGTATGTATTCAATTTTAACAAATTTTATTAAGAACAACCAAAATGAAATGCATGTACACATTTTTACATATCAAATTTAATTATAAGTCATAAAACCCATCAAGGATTAAATATGTGTAATTTGATGGAAAAGAAAATCCACAAAACATAACGGACTAAAATTCTACATTTACTCTTGGTAGACTGATCCACTTCAAAATTTATCAGTCTTGTATTTCATTCATAGGTTATGAGTATGGACACTTCTGAGGGAGAAGCTGAGGAGGATCTGCCAGACATTGTAAGTTCAATGGTTAGATATTTTCAAAATGACTTTTAAAACAAGGATGAGTTCTATGTAATAGTGATGCATGGTAACAATTCAATAGAAATGTATTTGTTAAATTAAATACAATTTTAGTATAGCTTGTGGGGCAAAATTGGACAAGAAACACATCAAATTGACAGTTTTATATGGGAATAATAGAAATTATGCCATTAAGATTTATCTCTTTTATCAGAGTATCAATGATCCTAAAGGTTTTGTGTTATTTTTGCAGACTTATTACTCTGACCAGGAGGAAGAAGGCAACTTAGTGGTCCTTACCCCAAAACTGACATATTCACGGTAATTTGTTATATCACTGTTAATTTGAATCGCATTAATTGCATAAAGTTATGTGTTGTTTAAAGTTTAAAAGTAACAGCGGCATTATAAAACTGTGTTTTCAGTATCATTCAGCAAGTATTTTTTCAACAACATTAGCAAGACACTTTTGAATCAGAACTTTAGAAGATGAATGCTGCTATACATCAGACAAAATCACTATATATGACCTTTATTTTATTTTCAGCTATATTGGACTGTCCTTTTCCTCTATTGAATCGGTATGTATTTTTTGTAACTTTATATAATATAACTTGGTTTGACTGTATCATAAACATGAATTTGTGTTATCGATTCAGAAAAAAATGACGAATTCTTAGGATACTGTATACATACATATATCATGTATTACAAGCTGAAGGTTATTCATTTCAGGAAAATGCAGAGACTGCAAGTGTCCAAGAAACTGCACAGACTGCAGAGACTACCACAGATAATGAGGTAAAAATAGCTAATGCACCTGAAAGATGTTTGTAAAATATGGTGATAAGCAACACCTTACAAATGTCAGAAAATATAAACCAGAGCTAATCATTATAACTCCTTCTAAGAGATGACCAGTTATGATATCATTTTATTTATTTTTAAATACATAGAAAAAGTACTTAAAATGTAAAATTAGAATTTAAACACTGTTAAGAGGAAATTTAAATTCTGCTAGTGTGTTTAGGATTCAAATTTTTTTAAAGGTCTTAGATAATGGCAGTGGATGACAATGAAATAATGAAATATATGTAATCCCAGTTTTTTTAAAAAAAAATCAGCAATAAATATTTATTCGGGCTTTCTTCATTTTTAATATCAATTTTATCTTTTCTCTCTAGGAAACCCTCTTGACGACTTTGAAGGATCTGAGAAAAGACAACGAGAAGGAGGTAAATTTTAGTCAATTTTTCATTTGATTTAAGTCAGCCACATGGTGCTGTGGTAGGAACGTCACAGGATCACATCCCACTGTGGGATGTAGAGATCGGTCCTTCAGATAAGGCCGCATACAGAGGTCCATTGTTGCAGGTGCTTGCATATTATGATTCCTCACTGCTCAGCGGCCCTGAGTGCTGAGTATAGTACAAAAAGCTCTAGTATTCCTTTTTAACAGAACTAATGCCATAGTCACACACTTGAGACAGAAGCATTTATTTTACAGAACCACTTTACACCCAATAGCATATAGTTGTTTTATGATATTTCCCAACTATCAGAGATATAAAGATAATATTTTTTCCACTTTTAGCCGAAATATGGCTGAAATATTGCTAACTCAGTGATAAAAGTGTTTCCAACTAACCCATCCTCTGTGAATGGACTTAAGTTGATGTTTAATAGAATATGATGGGTAAAAAGGAATACAATTATACTCAGATATCATTTGCTTTTTGTAGCCATGCCAGATGGTGCAAATGCAGACCAGTGAGGACAACAGAAAAACAAAAACAAGCATTGAGGTGAAGATTTACAATAAATTCATGATTGATAAATGAAATTTTATATAATCTGAATAATCTTGTTATAGTGTAAAATATATTTTAAATGAATTTTGAGCAATCATTCTTCTTTGTAACAATAATATATTATATATATTATTTATACTATCTTTTGTATATAGTATGTAAAATATTTTCAGTTCTTATAAAATCCAAATTAACTTTCAGATCCAAAACCTGGAAGAGGGTAAATGTGTCTGGGCCAAAGATGATGGAGACTGGTAAATAACCTTTATATGAACCTTTTGAGATACTATGTAAACTATATTTGTTGTTGAACAAAGAAATTATGTTGATGCCCATTAAAGTGACATAGCTGAAAAGTACTTTGCAATTTTGTAAATATTGATCATATGTTTATTTGAACTTAAAATTATTGATATTCTATTTTTCATGTCAATGCTAAAGTTAATAAAGTTTTGTTTTTAATAAAGAGCAGGTCCAAGATGACTTTGAAATAAAAAGATAAGAAAAGAACAATTCTTTCATGAATTATATTAGAAAAACCCTTCCACTTATAATATTTTAAAATTATAGGTTTAAAGCCAAGGTTGTGAAAATGAAGGTGGATGGAGTGAAAGTACACTATGTAGGATATGGAGCCCAGTTCGACAAATGGCTATCCCTTGATGAAGTCAAAGACTATGAATTTGTAAGTATATGTATATTTAAGTATATTTTCAAGAAAAAAATTATAAATGTTTCAAATGGGAAGTGACAATGTTTATACAATCAATAGTGCATTCTTTATGAAGAAAGTTTTACCAAAGTATTCATTGAATTTTTTTCACATAAAAGATACACTTTAATTTCCCCCCGGACAAGTAAACTTATTCTTATCTCCATGAATAAGAATAATGTTGCCTTTAAAATTCAGTTTATTTTGGCCCATGTAAAACTTTCAAAATTCTTTTCTTACAGTCCATTGGTGAAGATGTCAAGGCTAGATGGGATGATGGTTTTTTTTACAAAGGGAAGATTGTGGAGAAGAATGCTAAAGGTATGATATCTCAGGGTATAATTTTACATCTTTTCTGATTACATTTTGTGTGTCGTCTAGCTGTCTGTCTGCCTGTTCATCTGTAAACTTTTCACATATTTTACTTCTTCTCAAGAACCACACAGCCAATTTTAACCAAACTTGGTACAAAGCATATGGGTAGGGGGGATTAAATTGTGAAAATGAAGGTCTGAGTCCCCTCACAAGGGGAATTAATCAAAATAAAACAAAATTAGGGTAGGGTCATTAAAAAATCTTCTTCTGAAGAACCACTGGGTCAGAAAAACTGAAACTTATGTGATACATCCTAAGTGTAGAAATTGTTGAAATCATGCCTCAAGGGGGTTAGGACTTAGGAGGGGTCACAATAGGGAGTTTCACAAAGAAATATATAGGAAAACACTTTTGATATCTTCTTACCAAGAACCACTGGGTCAGTAAAGCTGAAAGGTAAGAGAATATCCTGGGGTAGTGTAGATTCTAAAATGTTTAAATCATTGAACAGGGCCACAATAGGAAATCAAAGTTTTACATAGAAATATAAATAAACAATTTTTAAAAACCTTTTTCTCAGAAACTACTGGGCAAGAAAAAGGTGAAACTTACTCAAAAGCATTTTGGAGTAGTGTAGATTTTAAATTGTCCAAATTATGAACCAAGGGGTGAGACCACAATACGTATTACAAGGGGGAAATCTGATAAAGCTGCTCAGATGAGCAATGTTGCCCACAGGCCTCTTTTTCAGCGTGTTTTCAACTGATCATTTGTTTACAAAATATACTAGTTAGATTTTTAATATTTTATTAAAGGAATAATTTTGGTGAATATTTAACATTAAAATATTATCCCATAATACAAGTAATGATGATATTTACATTTTTCTTCATTTTTTACAGTATACACAGTGCTGTTCAACGATGGAGTGACTGGCAGGACGGAGCATGTCAAGTTTTGACCAATTGTACCAATATGAAATAAATTGTGTTAAATGTTTTGGTTTTAGTTGAGTTCTTTTTACAAGGTCTGTAATCTGCATCTTTTAGTTCAATACCTGTTGTAATGGTTGGGATAGGTGTAAAAAACAGGAAAACACAAAGGTTGTTTTCTTATTTTCTCTCATCTGGAGTGGAAGCTGTAAAACCACTTCTAGATCTACGCAAATTTGTAGGACTATTTATCAGTAAAGGATGAAGCAAGTTTCATCATTCACATGAGTCATTAGTTTGTTTTATTGAATTTAAATTTCTGCATGTCATTTTTATTGAGCAACAACAGATTTATCTAGATAGCGTTTAGATATTGAACATGTCACTAATGTTTGAAAACTTGTGGTTATGGTGAAGTTATGGTAATTTACAACTGTGTCTTTCAAATATTAATATGTTAATTAAATATGTTTATAAATCCTAGAGTCTTAAATGGATGACTTTGGAAAGGGGTTGGAGCTTACCAATTATTTATATTTATAATTCTTTGTATGAATTAATGAGGGAGGGGCCCATAACGAACACTATACCCTAGTTCCATTATGTGAGAATAAATTTTCCCTATCATAAACTTTTAATTAATGCAAACAATTTCTAGTGCTTAGATAAAAAAAAAAAATCGAAGCTCACTAATCAGACAATTTGACCAAGATATCCCAGAATGTAACATTAAAATAGTATCCCCCCCCCCCCAAAAAAAAAAAAAATTAAAAAACATTCAATTTCTTTTCAAACGTATACTCTACAATACAAGTTCAATTCTGATATCTTTGGAAAGACATTCTCCATAGTGTATTATTATTTTTCAATTATAGAGTACTCTTCCTATTGTTTGTAAAGGATGTACGTCTTCGGGAAAAAGAAGGGGGTTCGGAGGCTCAAGGTCTTTTCCTTACATTCGTCACGGAAATAGGTATAACCCCTGCATGGCCAAAGATTTATTTCGTTAGGCGTCGGAAACGGGGGTGGGGGGGGGGGCTAAGCAAATATTAGCTGCAGATCTGTAGCTCTCCGAAAAAATATATTGATAGACCGGAGAGCTACAGTGCCACCCATTGAAAAAAACTGTATATTTATTGCGTAAATGCCCATTCAAATTGTACCGTCAGTTATAGCAGCTATTGCTTTAACATCGGTCATGCGGTCCGACATTTAATCAATTTATGTCGGTCATGACCAAATTAAGCCGGTCTTGCCGGCATGACCGGCAGTTTTCCACAGCTCTGTATTATTGCGCACAAAAAAGTGCGCTCGGTTCTTAATTCTTGGCAGTATAAATAGCGAAATGTTCTATGATTAGAATATCAGAGTCAGGAGGACTATTAACAACAATTATGAGGAATGTTTGGTTGTGGAACATACGGTTAGTAATATTTTGAGATCAGAGTTTTAAAAACATGGAGAAATAAATCGGGAACCGAGCGCAATAAATATACAGTTTTTTTTTCAATTGGTTGGCAATGTAGCTTTCCGGTCTATCAATATATTTTTTTTCGGAGAGCTCCAGATCTGCAGCTAAGCAAATATATACATAACATAGGCACTGAAAGATTACATTTTTCTGTTGGATTGGCCCCCCACTTGAAATCAATTGGCCCAACACTTGTATTTGATTTGCTTCCGACGCCTATGGTAAATTCTGAATGGGAAAAGTTAAATTCGGTATAGCACCTTAGTAGAAAATAAATATTATGTGATTTTTTAAATTCTTTTTACGATAATAATCTCAAGACATAAGATATTCTATATGGCCGTGACGGTCCAGAAGGTTTCATTGGTACCATAGGTTTAAACATACAAAAACAAAGCATTTTCTTTCCTTTTTTAATATCTTTTTGTATTATAATAGACGTGTATATGTGCGATAATGCCCAACCTTGGTGCCAGGCACATTACTGGAAGAAGAAGTAAATATTAATAGCAAATTAAAATCCTATAGCATCTTATTAGCAAATAAAACAATCAAAAAAGACACAAACATTTAATTATTTTAAGATAAGAATATCAACGCTGAAACCAGGGTTAGCTATTAGATCGGGCACGGGGATAATGAAATTCAGAAACCAATAAACTTTTTGTAGTTTCCGGTGTTATCATGGTTGTGGTGACTGGAGAAGTTGGAAGGATTAAAGTCAGAAAAAAGAAAACAATCTTATGGTATAGGCTATGTATGTGTGTTCTGGTGTTTCTCTTACCAGTTTAATAAAGAATCCATAACCAAACAAAGACATGGTTTGGTCACAGGGCTTGCTCCCAGCATGTAAACATATAACACATGCCTTTTGTAGTTTTTTTTAAATTTTTTTTTTGGTATTTAATCGATTTGTTAAACTGTACTACGGTTGATCAAACAAACTGACACACTGTTATTGGAATGATAGTAGATTATTTAGCTTTTCCTTTCTTTCTTGTGAAATTTTCTCTTTTTTGCCATTTTTTGATTGTAATTGATGCATTAAACTATATTACTACATGCCGGGAGAAAGCCACTGTTACCAAAAATATGTATTCCAAAACAGATTTGAAAAATAGGGGGAAAATGGTTGTTATATTAAAACATTTATTAATAAAGCATAATTATTTCATTAAGAAATTTTTTTAGTTTAAACTGCTTTATTCTTGTCTATCAAGTAAAAAAGGTGTTGAAAAAATAAATATGAAAGTTTAGAATACTGTAAATTAACTAGAAAAGCAGAAAAAAAGAAAAAAACAAAGCAGGAATACTGTTTCTTTTATTCTGTGGGATAAAAATTGTCCATTTATTAGTTTATATGGGATAAATCCCATATTTGAACATAGATGGGAGAGTTTTCTCCATAAACAGTTTTATAGGATAAAAACTCCCATTATGAATGAATAATGGGATTTTTTTTCTCCTATAGCAGAAAAAATCCCACAGAACACATTTTTCTCCCACAGAATAATGGTGGGATATTGGTTAGGAGAGAAAATCCCACCATTATCCCATGGGATTTTTTGATTTCAGGTGTAATATCTTTTAAAGTAGAAGATATTCAGGTGTAAAGGTTAGTCCATGATGTGTGATTTAAAAAATCCCACCAGATGATCTAAAAAGTTTCCATGTATCTTTTGAAAAGTGGTTGGCGAAAGTCCGGACAAATGTCGTGTCCGGAGTTAAATGTCGCACTGTTATTTACGTTTGCTTGTGGAAAATAAAGTTAACTTTGTAGTTTGCAGTTACATGTAAGATCTTTATATATCTTGTCTTTTAACGTGAAGGGTCCGATTTTGGAATACTTACATGTAACATCCGGATTGCACAGTTACATTTCATTTCATTGTACGAGGGTCATTCAAAAAATACGTAGATAATGTTCTTCATCGTCATATTATTTTTGCAATTTTATAGATAACGCCATTTGTAAATAAATAAAAATTTGGTTGAAATGTACAGTTTCATTCTATTTGATTAAAAAAACTCATGTAAGCCAATATTAAAGAAACTTATTTTGTTACCACGGAGCACGATTAACCAACATTGTGAACCTCAAAAACAACGTCGAGAAGGTTTGTCAAACCAAAAAAATCTCGAATTAATTATTATGTATACAGTGCGTATACAAATTGAAGTGTGTGATTTTTGCTTCATCCCTAAATGTAAAGAATAATGTAGTTTAAACGTTGAAATTTACCTGAGGTTAATAAACCTTTCGGACTGGGATAAAATGCAGCTTTCTGCACATTCTGGATTTTCATAGGCGTTCACTACTTTTCAGGCCGTTTTGCGACTATTTAGCCCTCCAGTCGAACATTTGGATATGTCTTCTCTGTACTGCAGATATCGTCTACCGTCAACAGCAGAAGTTTTCAAAAAACAGTTGTGAGTTTTCTCCAGTACGCAAATTACGATGTTCTTGTCCAACTCTCAATGCACTATTATGTCTAATTAAGAAAATCATTGTATCTAGAAGTTGCTGTGCATTTTGAGACCCAAGAATTTCCTTCTCCCACCTCATATTTTCTTGTTCCTCAGTGATAACAAGGGCCTGTGTTTTTGTTTATTATCAAACCAAGTTTAGAGAATTCCTTCATCTTTACATCAACAATTTCAAGATGATCGAAGAGAGAAATGGATTTTCCATTAGAACGTAGATAGCGTTGTATTGTCACAATATTATTCATAGAGGGAATTCGGTCCGTAATCAGTAACTTTTAATGTTTTCAGCTTTGTCATAAACGAAAAAAAGCTAGTTATATAGTTCTTTATTTGTCATAAGCAACAGCGGTTTCTCAATAGATTTTTCTGTCTGTCAAGACTCGAATAGACGCACGGCCCATTCAGCTTTATTTCTTGTGTTAATGGGTACTGCGCTTTCCTTTAGATTTTTCAGCTCTGAAGCCAAAAATCTTGCTGTTTTCTGTCTTTTTTACTCCGCTTCTTTAATTTCGGCATTTTTTGAGGCCTCAGCGAGAATTGCGTCCGAATCGTCAAAATTCGATATATCCGGATAATTGAGCTACTTAACACTTTTGAAATTCAAAACAAAATTGCTATTCTAATCATTGTTTCCTTTCTCGCCGTTCAATATTTCTTCAAGAATATTGTCGTAATTAATTTGGTTGGCTTACGAAACGAACTCTTTGTAACAAATTCATTATCAATCCTTACTAATTGACACGGCAAAAATGAATGAAATTTTGAACAATGGAATAATTTTAGAATTCTTCACGTGAACAAAGAGGCAGCTCGATTATTACAAAGAAATACCTACCTTGCAGTGTATGGATTTACTCCCGAGTATTTACAGGCACTGGTTACTATTCGTAAAACTAACCGTTTGCAACTCCATTTACCGATGATGCGCACATGGATGTATGACAAAAGACAATTCAACTTCTCTGCAGCACTTTTATGGAACCGTCTCCGGTGCACAAGCCAAATCAATCCACTGTTTTAAAAGACAATTGAAAACCCATTTTTGTAAATAAGTTTTTGATTAACTTTTTAGATTTATCTATCTAGTGATTTCTATTTGTTTTTTTTAACCACTAGACTTTGAAATCATTGCGACTGTATTTTTTTTGTCAAAACAAGGCATTTTCAATATAAGTCTAATTTTATTTTTAAAGTAATATATGCAATATAGATGTACATTCTAGGTAAAGCGCCTTAGGACGATATTTTCATTATGAAGGGTGCTATAGAAATCTATTATTTATGCTTATTATGTGTCGCAATGCGACATTTGATTTCAAGGCCAGACTTGTTTTCTTGTTTTTATATTGTGTACAACACAAACATATACCCTTCAACGTTTACTCTTAACACGACAAACAAAAAACCTATAAACAATGAGCCAACTAATTGGTTAATGCCAAGTAAGGGCACTGAAGCGTAAGAATCTAAATACAGGGATAAACCATTCGAACGGAGTGAAATGTTTAAAGAAAGTTATAAGCCTCAAACTAACCATTATGTCAGATATTAGAGGACCCGAGGCGAGTTCGACTATTTTCTAAATTCATTGTAAAACGATTTTCTAAATCAAATGAATTGTGTAACATTTCAAGAATGAATTGCTACATATTCACACCTGGATATTTATATTCAGGATGTTTTAACTTACCCAAAAAATTCAGACAAGTTGCAGATATATACTCTTCAATTCATGATCAAATACATGCAATTAAACAAAACATAAAATTTAATATGCATATGTTCAATCAACACATAATCAAAATTTAGGCCTCCTTAGACCCTGATCTATCGACCTGCCTAATTTACATTCCGGTAGAATTATCAAGATATCAACTCTGCCAACTTTCACAGAGTTATTACAGAAAAAATAGAAAATTAGAAATGAAAATATATAGAGATTAACTTTAAAATATGTACTTTAATTTCTTCCTCTTTAATTTTTTTTAAACATGAAAGGAGGAATGAATATGCATTTGGGTTCAAGTTTTTTTTTTGCACTATAAAAAAAAAACGTGCGGCGACAATTTGTCCGATGTACAAAAGTGCGTACCCGCAATAGAGATATTTCTGAAATGTGTATCCAGGACATTATAAGGCCTGCAATGGAATTACCGACCTTGACTCGCAGGCTGTTTTGGGGCCGATGTCTTACTCATTGGGAGACAATACTACTTTATACCCTTGTTTATGATCATGGCTAAAACCCAGAAGTTTAGATGGATAAGGTTATGTTTATGGACTTGACTAGGGACAGAGCCGCGCAGAGACATTTTCGTGCCATATTAAGGTATGTTAATTTCCTTTAGATTGGAAATTTATATAATTTTGACCGTATAGTTACAATTAATAATGTTTGAAGATTATCCAATGCTGGCCGGAATTACACTTCGATGGCTGTAACGTTTGCCAGAGACAGTTGCAATATTTGGATGGACGTAGGAGGCGGTACCTTCCGCACGGGGAAAGAAAAGACAGATAATAAGATCAAATGAAAAAAAATGTTACATAACAAATAAATTTACCAAATTTTTAGCTCTACTGGTCAGAGACCAGAAGAGCTTATGCGATAGTAATGCGTCCGGTGTCCGTCTGTCTGTAAACAATTTTTCAAAATGCTACTCCTCCTACAGTTTTGGTCTAATTTCAATATAACTTGGCACACAAGTAGACTACACTAAGATACATAATTCTGTGTATCGGTTTTTGATTTCGATGAACGGTGTTGCCGTGGTTACTAAAAGTAGAAATTTCTGTGAAATTCTTTCAAAATGCTCCTCCTCCTACAGTTTTGGTCTGATTTCAATATAACTTGGCACACAAGTAGACTACACTAAGAACATAAAGAGACTTTATCAACGATCATTATTCTATATATTGCTGTTGTAAAGTTTCAAATCAGCTGCTTAAGTACTTTTCTCTTCCTTTGCTATAAGTTCAAACCAGTAGAGCTTCAGTCTCGACAGAGACTTCTGGTTTTTTTTAGTTATTTGTGAGCAAATTTTAATAGTCAATATCTGGTAAGATCTAGTTTTCATAAAGGTTATTGGTATTTAAATTTGATGATGAAGCTCCACCCCCTCTCCTTTCGCCAGTCGTTCAGTTCAGTCATGTCGGCAAGGAGAGGTGGCGGAAGTTATCGACAACGACGGCTTGAAAATATTTTCGAGTTGAAACTACGAGATTTTGGCAACCCTTGGAATTTTTACGATCTCTTTTGAGTCTTTTTACAATCTGAAGAAGGTGTACATAACTTGTGCAGAGAAAACGGCTTTTTAGCAAAAACATTTCAGTGCCTATACAACTGCGATGAGCCTGAAAATGCTAGCCCGTGTTCCTGGAGGCAGCATACTAGTATTCTGATGCTCGAGGAATAAGAACCACACTAAGTCATCTAGATCTTACTCCTTCGACAGAAGTAATTTGATGCTCAAGGATATACATTGTAATGCTTTTCCCCAAGTTCTATCTGAATAAAAGCAGTCTGGCACAATGCCAGCGCTTTTCAGGAATGGCCTATGGTACAACGGCTGTCAACCGGAAAAGTTTTAGGCCTGACCTTAGCTTCTGACCTATCGAACTGCCTAATTTACACTCCAGTAGAATTATCAAGATATCAACTCCGCTAACTTTCAAAGAGTTATAACAGAGAAAAAAGTTATAACTGGAAACATGAAGAGATTAACTTGAAATAAGTACTTTAATTTCTTCCTTCTTATATTTTTAAAAATAAAGAGGATGTGAATGAATATGCATTTGGGGTCAAGGCTGTCTTTGCTCAAAATAAACAATGCGTGTGGCGATTATTCATTGTTCGATGTACAAAATGCCTTCCCCGCAAAAGAGAGATTTTTGAAATGTGGATATCTATCCAGGACATTATAGGACCTGTCAGGGAATGACCAATTTGATTTAAAGGCTATTTTTGGAGCATATGTCTTACTCGTTTAGAGAAAAACCTAAATGTTCTTTGTTTATGTTAATGGTTTAAACCCAGATGTATTTATGGATTGGGTTATGCTAATGGGTCGGCTAGGAACAGAGCCGCGCAGAGTCATTTTCGTGCCATATTCAGGTATGTTAACTTCACTCAGATCGGAAATATATTAATTTTGTTTATGTGATTATCATGATTATGATTTATTAATTATTTAAGAGCAGTCCATGCTCCCCAAAATTACATTCTGTATGCCTTGAACGTTTGGTAGAGACGGTTTTAATACTAAAATGGGCAGAGGAGGCGATAGGGGAAAGAAAGAACGGAAAATAACAACAAATGGAAAATAACTGTAACATAACAAATCTATTTACAAACTCTCTATGTAGTCCTTGGTTTTTTTTAAGTGTTAGGTGAGCAAATTTTATTCGTAAGTATCTGGTTAGATCCAGTTTTAAGGTTATTGTTATTCATAATCAATGAAGAAGTACCACCCCCTCTTCTTATAAATACACGCCGTTTTAACCCTTGTCAGTCGATCAGTTCAGTCACGTCGGCAAGGAAGAGGTGTGGTTATCGTGAACGACGGCTTGAAAATATCTTCGAGCCGAAACCAGGAGATTTTGGCAACCCCAGACCTGCCTACCCTTTTCGTTTCAAGGGTGTAATTTCATAAAATTGTTGGTGGAATTTCTGAGGTAAAAGCGTAATCAATCATGTTTTCTTACTTTGTTGTTTTACAATAATACTTTCTGTCTTTCAAACCCACTTAAATTGTACATTACTAAACAAAGCTGGCATGAACTTTTCTTTCTCGAATCATCTATTGGCAAGAAAGTGTTGTAAAATATCAGTATCCTATATTAAACTCAAATCAACCGCACACCCTTAATGAAGCATTTGGTCATTTTGTATAAAATCCCTTAATTTAAGGCTTGTGTTTGCATTTTTATACAAATTGTACATAACACCTACTTTTCTTTTCAACACTCACATTTCTCTATCTTGTTCAAAGCAATGTTAAAATTGAGCATTGAAATGGATGTTCTTTTTGCAATGTCATTTAATAGTAAACGTAAATAGTGCCTTGTGTTCTTCGTCGCCCGCGTGGCGCAGTGGTAAGAGCGTCTGATCTAGAGTCGCGAAGTAAGGTGTCATCCCGAATCTTTGCCATACCGGTTTACATGTAAGTATGAGATATATAACGTTAGTTATCAAACTGGTCCCCCATTAATTACTTTAAGAAGGATATGGAGATAACGAACAGTATTAAATCTGAGAGTCCATTACACAATATACAAAATCAGAGCAGAGCAAACACGGACCTCCGAAACATCAGAGGTGGGATCAGGTGCAATGGAGGAGTGAGCATCCCCTGCCGACCGGTCACACCCGCCGTGTGCTCGTTGCCATGATCAGGCAATAACGGAAAAAATCCGTCGTCAATTCAGTGTATAAATAATAGACTAACAATTGGGATGAAAAACGTCAGTCAGCGTTTGACTCGATGATAAATTGTATTTGCTGACAAGGTCATTGTATCGGCCATAGAACTTACGATATGATGACTTTAAACTTTTAACTAGAACTTCTCATATCATTCCAACAAGTTGTACTTTGATTCTTAAATTTAGACGCTTAAAATGGATTTTAACCAAAATATCAAAAGCTTAATATTAATATCAGTGGCGTAATAGCGTAATTTTGTGGTAAAAAGCGGAAGAATTACGCCAAAAGCGGAAGGGTAGGCAGGTCTGCAACCCCTGGAATTTATACGGCCTCTTTTCACGATCTGAAGATGTCCATCACTGGTTCAGAGAAAACGGCATCCTAGCAACAACCTTTCAATGCCCGTACAACTGCAATGGCCAAATGAGCCTGAAGACGCTAACCCGGACCCCTGGAGGCAGCATATTCAGATGCTCGAGGAATAGGGACCATACAATGTCATCTAGGACTTACTCCTCCTTCGACGGAAATATTTGATGCACCAGGATATATTGTTTTCCTCAATTCCTATCTTGAAAAAAGCAGCCTGGCACAATTCGTGCGCTCTTCAGAATGGCTGGGGAAAATTTACTAGGGGAATCTTCAAGGAGTATTTCTAAACAAATCTGCGGTTCCGAAAATTACAGGGGTTTGTAGAGATTGATGAACCCCTTATCAGGTGAGTGATATTCCACAGAAGAAACCCTAGCTTACCGTCGATTAAAGGTATTAAAGTTTGTAAAAAATTGAAATTGCGTTTCTCAACAAATGAAAAACAATGTTGGACAAGATTAACATGAAAATGAAACAAGTGTATTTCAGTACAAATTAAGATTTTTAAGATTTTCAATATTTGGATGGGCGGAGGAGGTGGTACCTTCCGCATGGAGAAAGAAAAAATAGAAAATAACAACAAATGAAGAAAACTGTAAAATAACAAATATATTTACAAACTCTTAATATAAGTGGTTAGTGAGCAAATTTTAAGGGTACGTATCTGGTTAGATCCAGTTTTTAGATTATTGTTCTTTAAAATTAATGAAGAAGCTCCACCTCCTCTCCTTATAAATACGCGCGCCGTTTTGACCGTCGTCAGTAGTCTAGTTCAGTCATGTCGGCAAGGAGATGTGGCGGAAGTTATCGAGAAGGACGGCTTGAAAATATCTTCGAGTTGAAACCACGAGATTTTGGCATACCATGGAATTTTTACGGCCCCTTTTGAGTCTTTGCACGATCTGAAGATGTCCTTAAATGGTACAGAGAAAAAGGCATCCCAGCAACAACCTTTCAGTGCCCGTTAAACTGCAATGGCCACATGAACCTGAATTGAACCCCTGGAGACAGATGTTCGAGGAAAGAGGACCATACTAAATCAGCAAGGAATTACTCATTCTGCGACAGACGTAATTTGATACTCCGGGATATTTTTCTCCAAGTCCCATCTGGAAAAGAACAGCCTGGCACAATGCGCGCGCTTTTCAGGAATGGCTTACGGAACAACGACTGTCAACTTGGGAAGTTTTACTAGAGAAATCTTCAAGGAGTAATTCTACATAAATCTGCGGTTCCAAAAATTTCAGGGGGTTGTAGAGATTGATGATTTCCTATTTGGTAGGAGAGTGAAATTCCACAGAGGGAACCCTTACCGTGAATTTAGTTATTTAACATAAAAAAAAAAATAACTAAAATGGCGTTTCACACTAAATAAAAAAAATGATGTTCAAAAAGATTAACATGAAAATGAAGCAAGTGTGTTTCAGTACAAATTGAAAGAATTTAAATGTGTGCCTCGCTCTTCTAGTAAATCATGTGCAAGTTATAACAGTCAATCAAGTGGAACTCGTCAAGTAAAAATGATTAAAAAAAAAACAGAAGTCTCTGTCGAGACTGTTACTCTACTGGATTGTACTTATAACAAAGGATGAGAAAAGAAGCCATTGCCATCAGACCAAAACTGTAGAAGGAGTAGCGTTTTAAAGGAATTTGACAGAAAAATCTATTTTTAGTAACCATGGCAACACTTCCTCGAAATCAAAAGCCGATGTACTATTCTATGTATCTTAGTGTATTCTACTTGTGTGCCAAGTTATACTAAAATCAGACGAAAACTGTAGGAGGAGTAGCGTTTTGAAAAATTGTTTACAGACAGACGGACGGACGACGGACACCTTACTATCGCTAACAATGCAGATATCATTTACAAGCAATTGCATGAAATAAGATCTGATCACAAAACAGACTTGTCATGTTTTAAGTTAAGGACACTATCTGAAAGAAGAAATTAATTGAAAGATATTTATTAGTATTAATTAGAGTGAATTTAAAATCAAAGAAATGAAAAAGGTTATCTTTAAACATAGATACTTAATAATTACAATATTACTTAATTTTAGGAAATTTAAACGTAACACAGTTTGTTTTATTTGTTTAGATTTGGATCTTTGGGATTGTCGAAAGAGAAACCAACACTATGATGATTTAACCGAGTTGGATAGATCAGAAGATACCATTTACGTTTGTTCCAATCATCGAATTCCTTAAGGAAAACGTATGTTAACACCAGAACACAAGAGGTTGTTGAGGTACACACCAATAGAATCGAAAGGGCCTGGAAACATGCAAAAAATCACTTAAGGAGACTGCTGGGCACAAAGCTCAAACAATTTAAAGGGCATTTGGCAGAAATAATGTGTAGATAGGCGGAGAAGGAAAACATTTATAAGGCATTTTTCGATTGAGAGCCGTCTACCCATTGGATGGTCCACCACACTACACGTATCAAACTCCACTCTTCAGTTCTTGGGAAGGAATTCCAGAAAGCCAGTCCAAAATTGATACCTTGGAAATCAGAACAGGTACTAATGTGGTGGGTATTTTATTTTTTTTCACTCAATACTGTGCATGTAGATATTCATTTAGCATTCGCTTTTTCATTTTTTTTTTTGGCAGAGAAAATTAATGTGGAAAGCGAGGCTGAATCGCAGATCGAGACACCTTCGGCCGAATTGTTTTCTGGTTCAGTGGAGGAACTTGGCTCAGGTACGTGTATTTTGCTAAACAGGGAGCTTTCTTCCACTGAGCTGCAAGAGCGTAAATTGTTAGAAAAGTCGAGTTAGGATGAAGTTTTCGAGTTGTTGGCAGGGTCTGGGGCCGAGGATGAAGGCGACACTACCCTAACTGAATTTTCAGTTGCAGGAGGTAAAGCCTATAAGAAAAGGTATTAAGAAGTTTTTGTCTCATTGCTTTAACTAAATAATGAATAAGAACTCTATTATATTAATTACCAAAAATATTAACTTGTATTTTATAGAATCAAAATCACTTCCTGAAGAAGGGATACAACTCAGATAAGTGGGGAAGTTGGAAGGTTTTACAATAAAACATTTTGAAAATTTTATCTCACTGAGCAGAAGGCTCGATTGACCTTTTCTGGTCACATTTTGTCCGTAGTCCGTCCGTTTGTAATCTTTGTACATTTTCGACTTCTTCTTAAGAACAACTGGGCCAATTTTAATCAAATTTGGTAAAGAGCATCCTTTGGTGAAGGGGCGTTTAAACTGTAAAAATGATGAGCCAATTTTTTTCAAAAGGAGAGATAGTCAAGAAAAGATAACCAGAAGTCTCTGTCGAGACTGTAGCTCTACTGCTTTGTACTTTAAACAAAGAAAAGTGGCAAATGGGACCTGAAACTTCACAACAGCAATAAATAGAATAATGATCATGTATCTCAGTGTACATTAATACTTGCATGCCACATTATACATGTACTATAAGCAGACTAAAGCTGTATTTGGAATTGCATGTTTTAAGTATTTCACAGAAATTCTTAATGTTAGTAACCATGGCAACGTCTTTCTTCAAAATCAGAAGTTGATACACAGAATTATGTATCTTAGTGTAGTCTACTTGTGTGCCAAATTATATTGAAATCAGACCAAAACTGTAGGAGGAGTTTTCCACGGAAATTTCTATTTTTAATAACCACAGCAGCGCCGTTCATCGAAACCAGAAACCGATACACAGAATTATGTATCTAAGTGTAGTCTACTAGTGTGCCACGTTACATTGAAATCAGACCAAAACTGTAGGAGGAGTAGCATTTTGAAAGAATTTCACAGAAATTTCTACTTTTAGTAACCACGACAACATCGTTCATCGAAATCAAAAACCGATACACAGAATTATGTATCGTAGTGTAGTCTACTTGTGTGCCAAGTTATATTGAAATCAGACAAAAACTGTAGGAGGAGTAGCATTTGAAAAGTTGTTTACAGACAGACAGACAGACGGACGGACGGACGCATTACTATCGCATAAGCTCTTCTGGTCTCTGACCAGTAGAGCTAAAAATAGGATAGGGCCATTTAAAAATCTTCTCAAGAACCACTGGTCCAGAAAAGTTTTAACTTATGTGGAAACATCCTTGGGTAGCGTGGATTATAAATTTAAAAACCATGACATCGAAGAGTAGGGTGTGGCCACAATAGGGATCCCGATTTTCACATTAAAATATATAGGAAAATCTTCCTTCTCAAGAATCACTGAGTCAGAAAAACTGAAACTTATGTTGAAGCATCCTGGGGAAAGTGTAGATTATAAATTGTTTAAATTATGATCCCCGGAGTAGGGCGGGGCCACAATTTGGAATACAAGTGTTACACTGAAATTTATCGGGATTTTTTTTTAAAATTTTATTCTCAAGAACCACTGTGCCAGAAAAGCTTAAACTTATGTAAGACTATCCTTGGTTGGGGTAGATTTTAAATAATGATCACGGGGGTAGGATGGGGCCGCAATCTGGAATACACGTTTTACACTGAACTACATGTGTATTTAGGAAATATCTTTAAAAGTCTTCCTCTCAATTGCCGAGTATTTTTGTAAAGCTGAAAAAAAGTGAAAGCATTCTGAAGTAGTGTATATTCTAGATTGTTCACATGATGACCTTTCATGAAATGATGACCTTTCATGAAATCATGACCTTTCAAATCATGACGGATTTTTCCCGTTTTTTCCTGATCATAACAAGGAGTACACGGCAGGTGTGACCGGTCGGCAGGGGAATCTCAATCCTCCAGGACACCTGATCCCACCTCTGATGTTTCGGGGGTCCGTGTTTGCTCTGCTCTTATTTTGTATTGTTTTGTGGACTTTAAGATTGAATACTGTTTGTTATCTCCATATCCTTCTTCAAATCATGACCTCTGGGATAGGGTGGGGCCGCAATAGGGAACCCAAGTTTTACATTGAAATATATGGGACCTATCTTTAAAAACTTCTTCTTGGGACCGACTGGGCCAGAAAAGCTTAAACTTATGCGATAGTACCAATGGTTAGTGTAGATTTTAAACTCAAAATTGTTACCCTTGGGTTAGTGTGACAATCCAAAAACCTATCAATTCTGGCAGAAGAACCAACGATGCACCCTCTGATAAAGATATTATAAAAATACTCAAGTTTTAATCGAACTATGCATACTACCAAATGAAAAGCTTAAAATTCAGATGAATATTTGAAAAAATTAACGTGAAACTTTTGATTATTGATCGATTGCATATTGTTTAATGTCCCTCTCGAGAATTTTTCACTCATATGGAGACTGCACCACTTCCCTGTGGAGGCTGCAAATTTTTTCCTATGCTCAGCACTCAGGGCCGTTAAGCAGGAAGGGATCTTTTTCGTGCCAGCACTTACTGCGACTGGGACCTCGGTTTAAACGGTCTCATGCTAAGGATCGGTCTCCACGTCCCACATGTGTTGGGATTCGATCCTGCGACGTATGAATTGTCTCCTTACTTCGCGACTCTAAAGCAGACGCTCTAACCACTGCGCCACGCGGGCGACGTCTTTAAAGACAAGAAAACAGCAACAAAGTGACACAAGAACCGTTCAGAATAGGAGCACAAGGAGGAAACGTTTCATCAATATTACGCAACGACAAACCGAGTTTAAAAGTAAGGCAGGGGGGATCATGATGCCTAAACAATTTTTTAGACGTTCCTAGTTGGAAGTGGTGTTTTTAGTTGTATTTATTGAATGAATGTACATAGATGAAAATCTTCAGTAAATTGAGAATTAAAATTAAGGATTGCTGAAACTTTATTATAACTTTATGAAAATGTTACACATGCATTATGATGTGCATATTTAAGAAGATGAGATGAAGAATCTAATTTTATTTTTTTGATATTTTCTCAAACAGAGAGTTCGTTGAATTATCAAAGTTCAGTAGTGTTTTCTTATTATCTATTCAAAGAATGAACGTTCTTTATACTGAAGTGTGTGAAACAGAATGATATGTACCCTAAATCAGGATCTAAGACCAGAATGGAAGAAAGATAACATGAAAAGTGAGGTTACAGCGTCTGCTCTCGAGTAGCGAAGTATTGAGTTGGTCCTTATGTCATGGGTTCGAATCCCATCGTGGGACGTTGAGACCGGTCCTCCGGGTGAAAACGCATAAACCGAGGTCCCGCTTCGCAGTAGGTGCTTGCACGTAAAAGATCCATTCCTGCTCTTAGGCCCGTTTTTGTGGTCCGTATTTGCTCTGCTCCTATTTTGTATTTTATGGACTTTTAAAACTGAATACCGTTCGTTATCTCCATATCCTTCATAAATGTAATGGGCACAATGTCATGAGGGAGAATGCAGTTAAATGAGTTTTAGTATTTTAGCATGGAAAAAACAGTACATAATCACATGCTTATTTAATTTTATTTATTTATTTCGAGTACAAACCAGAAGTCTCTGTCGAGACTGAAGCTCTACTGGTTTGTACTTAAAGCAAAGGAAGAGGAAAGTACTTAGGCAGTTGGGAATTTTTATTATCCAAGGTAATAATGTTCATTGAAGTCAAAAACGGATATAAAGAATTACGTATCTTAGTGTAGTCTACTTGTGTGCCAGGTTATATTGAAATCAGACCAAAACTGTAGGAGGAGTAGCATTTTGAAAGAATCTCACAGAAATTTCTATTTTTAGTAACAAAGCCAACACCGTTCGTTGAAATCAAAAACCGATAAACAGAATTATGTATCTTAGTGTAGTCTACTTGTGTGCCAAGTTATATTGAAATCAGACCAAAACTGTAGGAGGAGTAGCATTTTGAAAGAATTTTACAGAAATTTCTATTTTTAGTAACAACGCCAACACCGTTGGTCAAAATCAAAATCCGATACACAGAATTATGTATCTTAGTGTTGTCTACTTATATGCCAAGTTATATTGAAATCAGATCAAAACTGTAAGAGGAGTAGCATTTTGAAAAATTGTTTACAGACAGACAGACAGACAGACGGACGGACGCCGGACGCATTACTATCGCATAAGCTCTTCTGGTCTCTGACCAGTAGAGCTAAAAAATAACCTTGTACTAAAAAATCTATTTCAGAATTGGTGAAAGCATTATTTTTAGCTCTACTGGTCAGAGACCAGAAGAGCTTATGCGATAGTAATGCGTCCGGCGTCCGTCCGTCTGTCTGTCTGTCTGTCTGTCTGTCTGTAAACAATTTTTCAAAATGCTACTCCTCCTACAGTTTTGATCTGATTTCAATATAACTTGGCATATAAGTAGAATACACTAAGATACATAATTCTGTGTATCGGATTTTAATTTCGAAGAACTTTGTTGGCGTTGTTACTAAAAATAGAAATTTCTGTGAAATTCTTTCAAAATGCTACTCCTCCTACAGTTTTGATCTGATTTCAATAGAACTTGGCATATAAGTAGACTACACCAAGATACATAATTCTGTGTATCGGTTTTTGATTTCGACGTAGGGTGTTGGCGTTGTTACTAAAAATAGAAATATCGTGAATTCTTTCAAAATGCTACTCCTCCTACAGTTTTGTTCTGATTTCAGTATAACTTGGCACACAAGTAGACTTCACTAAGATACATAATTCTGTGTATCGGTTTTTGATTTCGACGTAGGGTGTTGGCGTTGTTACTAAAAATAGAAATTTCTGTGATATTCTTTCAAAATGCTACTCCTCCTACAGTTTTGGTCTGATTTCAATATAACGTGGCACACAAGTAGACTACACTAAGATACATAATTTTGTGTATCGGTTTTTGACTTCGACGAATGGTGTAGGCGTTGTTACTAAAAATAGAAATTTCTGTGAAATTCTTTCAAAATGCTACTCCTCCTACAATTTTGGTCTGATTTCAATATAACTTGGCACACAAGTAGACTACACTAAGGTACATAATTCTTTATATCTGTTTTTGAGTTCAATGAACATTATTACCTTGGTTAATAAAGATAGCAATTTCTGTTACTCTCAAAATGCTACATGTACTTCAAATACAGTTTTAGTCTGATTATAATATAATGTGGCATGCAAGTAGACTACACTAAGAACATAAAGAAACTTATTCAAGGATCATTATATCTTTTTTGCTAGTGTAAAGTTTCAATTCCCAACTGCTTAAGTACTTTCCTCTTCCTTTGCTATAAGTACAAACCAGTAGAGCTTCAGTCTCGACAGAGACTTCTGGTTTATTTTTATCTTCACATGTTTTTTTGCAGAGCACAACTTCCCTTTGCTGTTGCAGACCATTTCAGCAAGCTCTGCAAGCCAATGTTTCATGACAGCTAGATTGCTAGAAAATTTGCCTATGGCCGCACAATGACTACCATGATTGTCAAGAACGCCCTTGCTCCTCAGCTTCACAAAGAAGTATTTCATGAATGCAGGACAAAACCATTTACCTTAGCCTTTGATGAAAGCAGTGATAGAAACTCGTGAGAAAACCCTGGCCATACTTGTCCGATACGTGGACAATCAGGCAGTAACTCAATCATTGGACATACCTTGGAACTTCCCAGAATATATTTCACCACCTTAAACAAGTTTTTATATTAAGTCTGGTGTAAATAGTATTTATTTAATATCTCTTTATTTTAACAGTTAAAGAATTGATAACGGAATTTTCTAAATTAAAGTATTGTTTTAAAAACAACATTCCATAGGGAAGCTTGATTGCTTTCTCCTCTCTTAACTGCATTGTCATGACGGGCAAGAATTCAGCGATGACAACGATGAGCGAAATGCATCCACATATCTTTAACTTAGTTGCCATGAAAAGAGGATGACATTCCACTTCTTGTGTTGGAGCCATTGAATGAGTTCAGCACTATATTTCAGGTATGAAGTCGTAATCTTAATATATTGATATTTTTTTAAAATTATAAATCACAAAATTAAAGAACTGTATACTTATTTGAGCATTGAATTCTTCTTATACCTCTACTTTTGTAGGCCGATGAATCAAGGATTGGATATCTTTGAGAAAATTCCTTGGTCGTTTTGGAAAGGTAGGAATAATCAAGAACTCTTAAGGACCTCCTTAGTGTAGACTTTAAAAATGCAGAATACCAACTACACGATAACATGCGGAGAATGATGACGATATTGAACCAGTAGATTTGGCAATTTTTCCACTAAGTTTAGATTTAGACCCTGAAAGTTTTTAAGTTGACAGTACTTAGATCAGTTTAAATGAAGAAAGTAAATAAATAAGTTACCAATAAAATACCTGAAAAATTGTGACAAGCGGTGCTGTTCATATGTTAAGGAATGTTGTACATTGTATTAATTATACTATATACAAATTTAAACGTTTGTTTTTGTCTAATTCTAAGAATGAAAGGGGGGGGTCTATTGTGCCGTAACAAAAAAATATCAAGCATCAATTCAAGGACCCAGTTGTCAACAATTTGGGATTCTTCAATTCACACAGAAGAAAGGACGCCACCATACAGTATACAGTGAGATTGCCAGAAGATTTCCTGCCATAATTCAGGAAAATGACTTCCCATAGTTGGAAGAGAGTTCAGGTTTCTCCAGACTGTGAGCTTCCAAACTTTGTGAAGGGACAGACAAGAATAGACTCATACTGAGGAGAGATGGGGAAATCGCAGACAAAGTAACGGAAACACCAAGCTTCCCACTTCTTTGTAGCCTTGCTTAATCAATGAACTGTATTACCACAGCAATGTAGAGGGTGTTCTCCCTTGTGAGATGAATTCAAACAGAACAGACAGCTTCCATTGACAGTCAGGCCCTATGCAATATTCTGTGTGCCAAAATTAACTGTCAAGAAGAATGTAATCAAGTGAAACCTTCAAAGAACACTCTAAAACTGATAGAATAAGCAGCTTACAATTATAATAAAGAACATTAAATTCCGTCATTCATTATTATTTTATTAGTATGAACAATGAGATAAAGCGATGACTTTTAAGTTACTAAAAAGTTGTCGCCCCCCCCCCCCCC
>PRKT01001133.1:94738-106443 GCA_003671525.1 Saccostrea glomerata
AGAAGAAGATTTTTAAAGATTGCATTAATTTTAGTGGTTTTGGCCCCACCCCTCAGGCCCCAGGGGGGCAGGGATCATGAAATTCACAATTTTTGTTCCCCTTCACCCATAGATGCTTTGTGCCAAATTTGGTTGAAATTGGTTCAGTGGTTGCAGAGAAGAAGCTGAAAATGTTCAAATGTTAACACACGACGGACGACAACGGACGAAAACGGATAGCAATATTTACTCAGGTGACCTAAAAAAATTAGTAACGTCTGGTGCCGGTGATATCAAAGTGATACACTGTAACTCTTTCGCTTTAGGTCTATGATGTAAGCGATTAGAGCTTCCTCGTCTGACGTCATAGTAAAGGGAAGTAACTTGAGTGCGCGAATTTTTGAAATCGTGTATACCACACTTCACATCTACTCTTATCTAAGTTAATACAGTATTGTATTTATATATACCCAATATATCATAAATCATGAGCATTCCTAACATATAACATAAACCAAGGACTTAGGTTAAATAGAATTATGTATCTTAGTGTAGTTTACGTGTGTGCTAAGTTGTATTGAAATCAGACAAAACTGTACGAGTAGCATTTTGAATGTATGAAAAATTTATTTGTAAAATTTTGAAAAATTCAGTTTTCACTGGAACACAACTCTTTCATGACCACCTACTGAGTAATTTCATCAGTTGTGGTAGTTACTCCAACAAATAATCTATCAGAGTAGGCAACAATTAAATCTGTAAATAATATACAGAAACTAGAAATTTATGATTAAGATGGTATACTTTCAGTAGGTTGCTCTGTATTTTTGGCCCCAAAATGGAGGTTTTGGTTATCATGGCAACAGGGACTCAAAATAAAAAAAATAACCCCCGATATGTTCTATTCATAGTGTTTCTACATTGCATGCAAAAAACCAGCCAAGTCTGTGATGTACCATTTCCAACTATTTTCTGAATTTTTTTGATTCTGACAGAGAATGACTCATAAACGCTTATGTTAAGAATGATAAAATGACAATGTTCTTCAATCACTAATTAGATTTATATCATTTATTAAATATCCCTATATTGGGTAGAAATCACGAAAGAATCAACATACAACTAGCTAGTAACAGCGAATGTTAGCCTAAACTTCTTAAATGTTACTAATGAAAAAGATGCACCAAAGACAAGTCGGCTCTTTCGGGCCCCTCACCCTGTTTCCTGTGATCTTCCTGACAAATTGTTAGACCCTTTGCTTATGGCTGGCCAAACTATATCATATAATTGAACAGCTTTGGTTCTATTCGGTCCACAGATCAATTGTATGCGTCAGGAAGTTTGTTTTCTAGTCAATAAGACATCTATTTTCTGCTCCGCTGCAACAGGAATGACCCAGCCTGTCAGTGTCTCTTACTTTTATACTAGTGAGACAGTCTATTAGAAAGGGGTGTCAGGTTATTCCATTATGATTACATTAAGGGTCATTAAAACGCTTGATGACATAGATCAAAACATCACAGTAGAACTGATCTTGTACAAAGGAATATTTTCACTAAAGGGTGCAGAAAGAAAAATGAAGAACAAGAAAGAAATGCAGAAACAAAAATCAACAAAAGAATGAAAGATAACACCACCACAAAAGGTGCCACTGCCAACAGCTGATTACAGTGAATTTTGTCCCTGGTGTAAACTTTTGAAAAGGGTGAATGTTTTTCAAATTATTTTGACATATGTTAATTTTAGATAGCAAACATACATTGATATATATGTTTCAGTTAATGTTAGCAGCAGCTTGCGGTGATGAATGTTTCATCTGTTATGCTATGCCCCAACACCGGTCCAAGGACAAGCTACTCGGGTAACATGGATAACATTTGATGATACCACTCTGTACAAACGTGGCCTACCATTTGAAGCAATGTCTGGATGAATGTCATTATTTCACCTTTCGCTCATAGGAATAACTTATCCGGTTTTGTTTGAACACAACAGTAGACAATTTGACCGAATTATTTATGTTGTTAAGTATGGTGTCGCTCAAGCATCCAGAAAATTTCCATCTCTATTCGACAAAGTTTCAGTCCAACGTCAGACGTATAAGTGGGATAATGGGGGGGGGGGGTAATTTTTTGCAATGCCTTATTTTACATCCGTCCCCTTTCAAATACGAACAGAAACCAGAAGTCTCTGTCGAGACTGTAGCTCTACTGGTTTATACTTAAAACAAAGGAAGAGAAAAGTAGCAGTTGGGACTTGAGACTTTAAATCAGCAATAAATAGAAAAACGATCCTTGCCACTCATCAAAATAAAAACCAATGCACAGAATTATGTATCTTAGTATAGTCTACTTGTGTGCCAAGTTATACTGAAATCAGACCAAAACTGCAGGAGGAGTAGCATTTTGAAAGAATTTCACAGAAATTTCTATATTTAGTAACCATGGCAACATTGTTCATTGAAAATAAAAACCAATGCACAGAATTATGTATCTTAGTGTAGTCTACTTGTATGCCAAGTTATATCGAAATCAGACAAAAACTGTAGGAGGAGTAGCATTTTGAAAGAATTTCACAGAAATTTCTATTTTTAGTAACCACGGCAACACCGTTTATCGAAATCAAAAACAGATGCACAGAATTATGTATCTTAGTGTAGTCTACTTGTGTGCCAAGTTATACTGAAATCGGACCAAATCTGTAGGAGGAGTAGCATTTTTAAAGAATTTCAAAGAAATTTCTATTTTTAGTAACCACGGCAACACCGTTCATCGAAATCAAAAACCGATGCACAGAATTATGTATTTTAGTGTAGTCTACTTGTGTGCCAAGTAATATTGAAATTGGACCAAAACTGTAGGAGTAGCATTTTGAAAGAATTTCAAAGAAAATTTCTATTTTTAGTAACCACGGCAACACCGTTCATCGAAATCAAAAACCGATGCACAGGATTATGTATCTTAGTGTAGTCTACTTTTGTGCCAAGTTATAATGAAATCAGACTAAAACTGTAGGAGGAGTAGCATTTTGAAAGAATTTCACAGAAATTTCTACTTTTAGTAACCACGGCAACACCATTCATCGAAATCAAAAACCGATGCACAAAATTATGTATCTTAGTGTAGTCTACTTGTGTGCCAAGTTATATTGAAATCGGACCAAAACTGTAGGAGGAGTAGCATTTTGAAAAATTGTTTACAGACGGACGGACGGACGGACGGACGGACGCATTACTATCGCATAAGCTCTTTTGGTCTCTGACCAGTAGAGCTAAAAAAGGAGCGGTAAATTGAATGTATTTTTCAAAATACCTGTAGAATTCACTGTATAGTAATTTATTCATTTTATTTAAGTAGGGGACCTTCATTTTTCATCAAGGCCAAAATCTCCACGAGGAAAACCATGCTACGTTGGATTTAGACGATGATCTTAAAAATGCTGAATCAGATTGATTGTTTGATGTTTAACGTTACTCTCGAGAATTTTTCACTCATATGGAGACGCCACCGCTTGCAGGTGGATAGCTGCAAATTTTGTCCTATACTCGGCACTCAGGGCCATTGAGCAGGGAGGGATCTTTTTCGTGCCAGCATCTACTGCGACACGAGACCTCGGTCTATACGGTCTCATCCGAAGGACCGGTCTCCACGACCCACATTGGGGTTCGAACCTGCGACGTAAAGATTGACTCTTTACTTTGCGACTCGAGAGCAGACGCTTTAACCGAAGTTCTCGCCACGCGGGCGACAAAATCTCCGTATTAATTGTGGTGTTATACATGTTCGAACAGTCCTTGCAGCTGCAGTGGCAAAAGTTACAAAATTTGATATAAAAAAGAAACTGAAAAAAATTGGTCATATTGAAATCCGAAAAATACTATGCAAGATCATTATTACGTAAAATGGGGTTTACAAAAAGGGAGGGAAGGAAAGCTGTTAAAACAATGCCGTCTGATTTTCAATAAATGAAAATTTTCTTCAACGGATAACCAAAACTGTAGAGGATCACAATGTTCTAGATTCCTAAATTATAAACAGAGACCAGACGGGATTTCAGGTGGTTGGGACTGGACGATGGAGCAAAAAGGGTCACAACAAGATACTGAGTTTGGAATAGAGGACAAACGGCAAATAACTTCTGGTAATTACAAAGTATGAGTCCCTCTTACCTCCACAACTCATTTACGCAGGAAACAGACCGCTCTTTACCCGAAGATGTTGAATTTCCTAATGCCTAGTGATATTACGTTCACCGTGTCACATTGGAGCACTGTAGATTTGATGCTTCGCAACGTTGAAAAAATCTGAAATCCCTATGTAACGGAGGTTTGCGAGACTTTACCCCTTGACCGCTTGAATCAGATAGCAATTACAACATTTAATGTTTAGAAGGCCCATCGCACACAAGCACTGATTAATTTATTAGAGAAAAACAATATTAAGCAAATATATGTACCAGCAGCGTGCACTCACCGATAACAAGCGCTTGATATATCAGTAAATTACGATAACAAGTAATCTTTTCAAAAGCACCTTGTAAACCTATAGGGTTTAGCAGAGACATATTGTGTGAACATTTTAAACTTAGACAACATTAATAACATAATCATTTTTAGTTTTTAGCAGTTAAAATAAAATGAGATAAAGGTTTATTAAATCAGAATGGATATTATTAGTGACGCAGATTCGGAGACTATATAATTGGAAAAAGGACTTTAATTTTGTAAACAATTATTATCTTGTCAAAACAAATTGGATTTTGTTGTTGTTCAAATACACTATAATTTGGTAGATCATTTTGTAATGAAATTGATCCGAATAGACCAATCAAGCCCATCGATAGTAAGTAATAAAATTTGAACGGAAATACAATGGTATTATTAAGAGTTTTGACTAAGAGCAATAAAATTGGGAACTTTGAAGTAAATAAGTAAAAGAGCTTAAGGCTAGAACTCCTGTGGTGCAGAGATGGGGACTGAGCCCATAAATATTAGTAACATGTATTTACCTACATTTGAGGGTGGTGCCATGTTGGGGTTCATAGGTCAACGGACAGACCTACGGACAAAGCGTAGGTGGTTGGTGATGGTAAATTATCCAATGAAATGCATTTTTATATCCGGGACCATGGATACCCACTGAGCACAAAATACCCTGTTTTAGTCAGAAAAGAGCATTCCCGGTCTTATTCTGAAATTACCAACTCTATCTCATTCTATTTTTGGGAATCATTCTTTTGGACTTTTGTTTATCTATTTATTTGGAGTTCGGTCTTAAACTCTTTATATTTTGGACGGACCCTTTGGATATCTATATAAAAAGTGTATTGGTCTTTTCTGATCATATTTCAGAAACGAATATTTCTAAAACTATACGATCACGGAAAATTGTAAATTGGATTTATGTAATAAACTTTTGAAATCGACAAAAGAGTTGTCATTGGCTTACATCCTACAAGTCAATTTGGTGCCGTGACCAGGATTTGCGAAGTACTGTGAAGATCAGAGACGTTAAGGTGAGACAATTTCTCTTGATACTTAACTTTTTAGATGACCACGCAAAATTGTTTATTAATTTTATAAAATTAACATCAAAATTCTAAATTAAAAAGAAATTTCTAAAATGGCAAAGGCGCCAACACATCGAGAACAGCTTGATAAAGCTTTAAATGAATTATCAATGCGCAAGGCGGAAACTGAAATGTTAAATTCAAAAAGTTTGGATGAAGAAAATAAAACATATGAAAGTTCAGGGTACTTTCCTTATGGGGGCAAAAAGAATGAAGATGATGATGATAGAAATTTAAAACAATGGATGACTTCAATTTTGAACCAGGTTAAATCATTAACCGCAGCTATTTCGGTGCCCATTAATCAGGTCATTACCTATTTTGAGGGGGATCCTGTAAAATTCAAACAGTGGATTAAAGATATTGAGAAATACGCAAAAATGTCAAACATGGCAAGTGAAGATATTCCGAAAATCGCGTATGTAACATGTAAAGGGTCTGTGGGGGACTTTGTTAAGAGATATTTGGCAGAAATTGAAGTTTCGGGTGAATTACCTAGTTGGAATGATTTAAAACATCTCTTAAAGAGTCGATTTGCAGAAATTACTGACCCTCAACACGCATTGGCAATTATGAGAAAAATGAGACAAACTTCCAGCGAGAGTGTGCAAGTATTTGCCGAAAGGCTTTTACAGGTAGCGGAAGATGCATATTCGCCAGAAAATTTGGAAAATCAAATTGTTCAAAATCAGTTGGTAGACATATTTTGTGATGGTTTGTTGTTTGATTTTGTTAGAATGAAATTGTTAAGGGGAAATCCTAAAACTCTGGAAAACGCGGTTCAAATGGCAATGCATGAACAAAATTTGCGCAAACGGTTGGCATTAAGAACAAGTGACACACTTTATGAATCCTCTTCGCATGAGCCTTTCATAAATAAATCAATTAAAAATTTGTTTGAAGATACAAATTTTCCAAAAGTCCCGTCTCGCGAAATTGAGCCCATGGAAGTAGATCACTTCCGCAATCAGCGTTGTCACAGATGTGGTAAGTAGGGCACAGGGCACAATTCTGTCATGCACGAATAGGTACAAACAGAAAAAATATTGGAAATCAAAGAAATAGAAAACGCGTAAATGAAATTTCAGAAACAACAAACAAAGGGGATTACAATTTGCAGTGTTGGAATTGTGAAAATTATGGTCATATTAGCAGATATTGTCCTCAGAGATATTCTGGCCGTTTTGATAGGTCGTTCAGGCGCAGGCCCATCTATTACTCTTCAAAAAGAAACTCAGCCCATCAGGAAAACTAAGACACTCTCTTCATGTTGAAGCCGATGGAGAGGGAAATAAAAATTGTGGTAGAAAAAATGTATATAAGATTTGTTTAACTGGAAATCCAAGTTCTTGTATTATGAAATTGGGGAAAGTGAGATATAGAGCATTTAATAGTAGACACCGGGGCTGAGGTGTCACTTATTAGTAGAAAAATGTATTATTATCTATTGTCCAAACCAACTTTAAATAGGAAAGAAAAACCATATTTACAAGCTGCTAATGGTGAATCACTCTCGGTGATAGGTAGAGTAGACTTAGCATTTTCTATGAATGGGTTACGCATGAATCATAAATTCTATGTCACCGAGGGACTCTAACTGCTCGAAGAATTCGCAATTGATTGATGAAATATGAAGTTCACAATCATTATTCAAGCTGAAATGACCATAAAACATTAAAAAATAGGAACAGAGCAAACACGGACCATAAAACTTACAAACTTATGACCTAAGACAAGACTGCTGATGTTCTTGTTTCATCAACTTGCAGGTCAATAACATTTCGTTTTAGAAATTGTTCATACGAAGATGCCCTTACGTATCGAATCAACTGAGATATTCGTATGCAAGTAATAAAGGTATATTGCTGTATAAGTTAGGGAAGTTGTAAAGTTGTAAAATTGTAAAGTTAGAAACATAACATTCATCATTGACCTTGATTGTTAGATAACTATTAACGTCTTTTCAAGTAAAAATCAAAATATGAAACAGGTGTGTCAGACTCTGTGGTATCTTTTATCTCAAACTCAACGGAATATATCGTATCGACATAAGAATAGATACGGAGTATTGCAATTCTTAATTGACAATACGTCGTCGATATTATACATATATCACATGGCCTCGAGGGTGACATA
The DNA here is from genome assembly GCA_003671525.1 of Saccostrea glomerata. Classification (NCBI taxonomy): domain Eukaryota; kingdom Metazoa; phylum Mollusca; class Bivalvia; order Ostreida; family Ostreidae; genus Saccostrea; species Saccostrea glomerata. The sequence continues at coordinate 102,422 of PRKT01001133.1, forward strand.
CCAAAATATTTGCCACGAGGTGACAGGAAAGTCCTGGAGTGTTATGTCACCCAATGCCGAAGTGCTTTCCTGTCACCGAGGGGCAAATATTCTGGTATAGTCGCCTAAAGTGATTCCCAAGATAACATTGACGACACAAATCACTTTAGGTAAAATATTATGTATATTAATCAATAAAACGACAACAAATGCCTTACACAAATCTCTGCTGTTAAAAAATGGTGGCCTGCGCCTCGTGGTGCCAATTCCGGAAGAGAGGGACTAATTACACAGGCTCCCGAGCCCGATCCCAAATGTAAAAATATAACACCCCCCTCAAATACACTACATTGGTACTCCTCCTACAGTTTTGGTCCGATTTCAATATAACTTGGCACACAAGTAGACTACACTAAGATACATAATTCTGTGCATCGGTTTTTTGATTTCAATGTACTTTAGTGTATTTGAGGGGGGTGTTATACTTTTACATTTGAGATCGGGCTCGGGAGCCTGTGTAATTATCTCTTGCTCTTCCGGATTTTGCATCACGAGGCGCAGGTCACCATTTTCATCAGGAGAGATTTGTGTAAGGCATTCGCTGTCGTTTTATTGATAAATATACATACTATATTACCTAAAGTGATTTGTGTCGTCAATTTTGTCTTGGGAATCACTTTATTGGCGTCGCCGGTAGGATAATCGGCGGTCAATTTAGACCGAGGCGGTGTTCAGGGGACGCCGCGCGGTTTGGCCACAGTAAATTAATTTTGATTGAATTTTTTTGATAGAATAAAATGGGTAATTTTTAGCTCTACTGGTCAGAGACCAGATGGTTATGCGTCCGGCGTCCGTCCGTCTTTCTGTCTGTCTGTAAACAATTTTTCAAAATGCTACTCCTCCTACAATTTTCATCTGATTTCAATATGAATTGGTACGCAAGTAGACTACACTAAGATACATAATTCTGTGTATCGGTTTTTGATTTCGATGAACGGTGTTGCCATGGTTACTAAAAATAGAAATTTCTGTGAAATACATTCAAAATGCTACTCCTCCTACAGTTTTGGTCTGATTTCAATATTACTTGGTACACAAGTAGACTACACTAAGATACATAATTTGGCCAATTGTATTCGGCGCGCCAGCGCGTTCATCTCATCCCAATATCACATATGTGTTTTCTCCCTGCTTTAAAACACTCTAATGACAGCGATTTTCTTTTTAATTTAAGCATTATCGCTTATATTGAAGTCGACAGCCCGAGCCCGATTGTAATTTTTTTGTTAGGTGGATCCAGAAAATTTTCGATAGTTGGTGGTGACTCAGATCGCAAGGGAAGAGGTTTGAGACATAGCTTTAGTAATTAATATTTCATTATGTCAGTTTAAATATGAACTTTCCAGGGATTGTTTCCCTTTAATCCATTCATGTCTTACCGCAATTCGTATAAGAGTAATCCGAAATTTCCTTAACAAAAATTTACTATAGTTTACTATAGTTAACTATAGTGAAAACTTTGAAACTTTGATTAACTATGAAACTTTACTCTAGGACTTTTTTGAAGATTTAAAGCCTTAATACATCTTAAATAACATATTAATGATGTACTTTTTTGATAAAATATGTAAAAATACCTGGAATAATTCATTTCAATTTCAACTAGTGCTAATTGTAACGGGGACCGTTACAGATGTTCCCCAAACGCTCCCCAACTCCCTTTTGGTGCCATATTCCCTGTAATCTCTATTAGAGAAGAAATACTTTATGGAAGTTAGACTTAATCAAGGTCTTCCCAGAAAAATACAAAATATATTTAAAAATAGGCATTGCACGCGTGTTCATGTGCATAACGACCATATTATCTTGTCTACACTATCTCAAATTTTAATATACTTAATATCAAAGTATTTAATCCAAAAGTATTAAAAAATTCACTCATTTGAGTGTATTTTTAATTTTATTCATTTAACGTGCACGCACGTGCAAGCACGTACATAATGACTACATCTTTTTGTAGGAGTCCCTTTTATTTATCGATGTTCTAAATCCATCCTGTTTGGTAGAAAAACAAGGGAGTTATAGCCATTTGAAGTTTCAGCCAATCAGATTACAGCACACATGCATGCGTGTTATTTCATAAATTTTTATCTTTATCGTATTGAAGGATATCTAAATGAATGACTATATTTTAAAAGTCCAAACATTTCGTCAAAAAACAGCCAATCAGATTGCAGCACACGTGCATGCGCGTGATTTCATGAGTTTTTTTCTATATCATATTGTAGGATATCTTAATGCATGACTATGTTTTAAATTTCAAAGCATTTCGTCAAAAAACAAAGGAGATATAGCCATATAAAGTTTCAGCCAATAATAAAGAGTGTTCGCAAAGTATAGATCTTAGTTATAAACCTAAGGTAAAACCTAGAAAATCCCGGGAAAATAGGGTGTACAGTAAAAATGTACTAGTAGAAAATGATAATGTTACCGAACAATTTCTCAAGATAATGGGGAAATTACTTCAAGTATAAGTTTATTTTCATGAGGGAACAAACTGTGCTAAGAGTTTGATATTACCACAAGTTTAATTGATATATAAGAACATCAAAAATTTGTTAAAGTGGCTCCGGAAAATTCAGATAAAAGTTATATATGCTGTAAGGCCCTACAAGTTGATACGGGTGGTTAAGGGAGTGAAAAATGTAAATCTGTCTATTAAAGAAATATTTAAACATATGGGATAGGATTTGCAATCAGTTATAGACCTAAGCTTATACAATGATAGAAACAATGAAAATAATGCATAAGATAATTGTTGTATTCTTATGCAATAGGAGTCTATAAAAAAAAAGGGTACTTTATTTATATATTATATAATTCTCTATTTTCTTTTCCTAATATAGATGGAAGGCATCTTTCAGGATTATTTTCACTTAATCTTCTTCTACTCAAGCCTATACCTTCCCTTCGTTCCATACCATAACATTTTAACACTTTGGAAAGTACATCAGGGACACACGAAAAACCTGTGCCGGGAAATTAAAAGCATTAGGGAATGTCAGAAGCGGCATCGACATGATGTTATGAGGGGACCTAACCCAAACATTAATATGAATGAATCTACATGTAGGAGCTCCTTCGTGAAATGGGTACAATTATATAACACCCAACTACACAGCTTTATGACCCGAGGTTTTTCTGAACATGATGCTAGAATTTTGACCATTCCTGCTATGGGCACATATCCCATCAGAAACCGTCTCAATGAGAACATTAAAAGTGTCGCTCCTAAATGGACAGTTATTCGGAAAGATATACTCCGAATGTCTAATTTCATTATCTTTACCTGTCTTCTATTATTTTTGTATTAGCTTATTCAGCATCCCATGGGCAAGATGTCAATGTCATACATGTATTCTACAACCCCCATGTATTCCGTAAGGGGAAGGTCGTTTTTATGGTAGTTGCACTCTTCAATGATTTTTTTAGAATGGTGGTATTGATAATTATGGATCTGAATTGGTTCCTCTCTGTTTTCACTCACTAAATCTTTAATAGATCCACATTGTCTTAAAGATTCCTCGTCTTCCTCTAAATTCTTTATAAAAATAATAAACATAAAAAGATTTTTTTATGAATTACTTGTGTTTTTATACAATGTTTCCTTACACATCCTTACTGGAAGTTTATCATCATGACTTTTTGTATCATATAAGCACCGTTAAGTAATATAATAAATGACTTTTTGGAATTATATAATTCCATAACTAAAAATTACGAGAAACAATTTAATTATCATACAGCGTAATGTGTAAAATCAAACTAAAATGCTCAGAGACTTGGTGTCTTTTAACTTTGGGAGCAATACAATTCATGGGTCTTTACTTCGGAGAGTACCTTGAAACTATTTTCATGTATGATGTTTATTATTTCATTTAAAAAGGAATTCACTTTGTAAAAATTGAGTTTAAAAAAATGTTTCTTTCATTGTTTCAAGAAAAGTTGAAAACATATAAAGTTATTGCTTATTCAAACTTTAA
>PRKT01001133.1:115543-127641 GCA_003671525.1 Saccostrea glomerata
ACAAGTAGACTACACTAAGATACATAATTCTGTGTATCGGTTTTTGATTTCGATGAAGGGTGTTGCCGTGGTTACTAAAAATAGAAATTTCTGTGAAATTTTTTCAAAATGCTACTCCTCCTACAGTTTTGGTCTGATTTCAGTATAACTTGGCACACAAGTAGACTACTCTAAGGTTCATAATTCTGTGTATCGGATTTTGATGAAGATGAATGGTGCTGCCGTGGTTACTAAAAATACAAAAAGTACATACCAGTAGAGCTTCAGTCTCGACAGAGACTTCTGGTTTCGTTTATTTTATAATAAAGGTATACTTTTTTCTTTGTTAAAATAAAGAGATGAATCGTTTCTTTCAAAAAAATATGAATAATGAAATTTTCACACAAAGACTTTTTAAGATATTACCTGTTATGCATGTCTGAATTGTAAAAAATACGACAATTAAAACGGGGTGATGCTTACATTATGCGACTTTATAATTTTTCATGCGAAATAAATTTCAATGAATTTGCCTTCATTTTAAAGATACACGTCATATGAATTAAATACATGTTGATTTCGAATGTGATTTTACATTTTTGGTACTTTTAGCGCAGATTTGGAGTAGAACAAGAATATCTGAAAATAATCTATTTTTAGCATTTCACACGGTTTTTGCACGTGCTCCTGTCTAAAAATAAGCATATAAAGGTATTGTTTTTTATACCTAAAAATTAAGAGCAAGTGGTCAGGAAAGATATGTCAAAGTTTTGAAAATTTCACACAAAGACTTTTCGGACATAGGTCCCCCCTTAACTTTTGAACACTTTTATCTTCGTCTCTGGAACCACAGAACCAATTTAAACCAAATTTGAAATACAGCACCTATGGGTGAAAGGAAACAAAAATTGTGAATTCAAGGTCCCTGTCCCCCTGGGGCTTTCTTGGTGGGGCCAAAGCCTCTAAAATTAATGCAATCTTTAAAAATCTTCTTCTTTACTCTTTACTCCTGGACATCAATCAGTCAGATTGTTTGCTTGATTGTAATCAGCATTGAGTCGTTTATCAAAAGTGTGAAATTCATGGCCCTGGGGTCAGGGGTTCATATATATAGATTATATAGTGAAAATGCATGATTTCTTTGAAAATCTTCTTCTCTGCTCCTGGGCATTGAATAAACTAAAAAAAGTATATTGTTATGTTCAATAAGACTGCCTCTTCCAAAATTGTGAATTTCATGACCCCAGGGTTAGGGGTTCTTAGATGCTAGGGCGGGGCTATATAGATTACATAGTGAAAATGCATTATTTTTTTGAAAATCTACTTCTTTGCTCCTGGGTATTTAATAAACAAACCAAATATGTTGAATAAGGTTGCCTCTTCCATAATTGTGAATTTCATGGCCCTGGGGTCAGGGGTTCTGGTGTTAGAGTGGGGCTCTATTAATAGTGAAAATGCAATAAATTCTTTGAAAATCCTCTCTGCTCCAGGGTATAAAACTAACCAAGTACATAGTTATGATGACCAAGAATGTCTCTTCTAAAATTGTGAATTTCATGGCACCTGGGTTGGGGATTCTGGTGTTAGGATGGGGCTTTATTATTGATCGTATACAGAAAATACATTTATTCTTTAAACGTCTTCTCTGCTCCTGAGTATTAAATAAACTTAACAAGTACTTAGTTATGTTGAAAAAAGAGTGTCTTCTCCAAAATATAAATTTCATGGCCTTTGGGTCAGGGGTTCTGGTGTTAGGGTAGGGCTGTATTGATTATATAGTGAAAATACATTAATTCTTTAAAAATCTTCTTCTCAGCTTCTGAGTATTAAACCAATGAACTATGTACATAGTTATGATAAGGGAGGATGCCTGTTCCAGATTTGTGAATCTCTGGGCCCCAGGGTCAGAGGTTTAGGTGTTAGGGCGGTGCTCTTATGATTATATAGTGAAAATGAATGTACTCTTCGAAATCCTTTTCCTTTGCTCCTAGGTATTATGCCAATGTTCTAAGTACATAATAATGTTGATGAAAGGTGCCTCTTCCAAAATGGTTAATTTCAGGACCCCAGAATTTTGAAATATATGTCCCAAGGGCCAGTGGTTCCTGTGGGATGGGGTGCACAACTGGTTATAAAGTGGAAATGCTTTTTCTCTTTGTTACTTTTATTAATCTCTGGGTATTAAGTAAACAAACTTAGTGTATAGTTATGATAAGCTATAGTGCTTCTTTCAAAATTTTGAATTTCATGGCCTTTGATTTAAAACAAGAAGCAATTCAATTGTTGGAAAGTTTTTACATGATACTCAGGTGACCTTTTAGGCCCGTTGGCCTCTTGTTTTCTAGATATTTCTATTTAAAACCTTGATTCCCTACCCCCGGGGTCATGATTTGTATAATTAGAATCGACACTACCCCTGGATTCCTCCACATAAGTTTCAGCTTTCCTGGCCCAGTGGTTCTTCAGAAAAAGATTTTTTAATGACCCCACCCTATTTTTGTCTTTTCTTGATTATCTACCTTTATGAGGGGACTTAGCCCTTCATTTAAACGATTTAAATTTCCCTTAACCAAAGGATGCTTTGTACCAAGTTTTTGGTCAAAATTGGCCCAGTGGTTCTTGAGAAGAAAATGTGAAAAGTTTACAGACGGACGGACAACGGACAAAATGTGATCAGAAAAGCTCACCTGAGCCGAGCTTAAAAAAACTGTTCAAGTGTAACGAAAGGATATTCAATTTAAAAAATAAACTACAACTGTTTCTTTATGCCTGATTTAAATATTATAGTAATCGTATTTGTAGCAAGTACATCCATGTATAAAATATTTTCATTTTGAAATCTCCTGCATCAGTTGCAGTCACACCTATGCACAAATTGCAACAGCAGTAATCTTTTGCATTTGGCAAAATTCAGTGAGATTTTTCCTTTCAATATAAACTGCCAAACCTGTATTAAATTTTCTTAATATTCAAATAAGCTGTACAGGGATTACACATTTTCAGCGCCGCTCATTATAGATTTTTTTTTCAGTTGTAAATTCATAGGGGGAATTGAATAAAATATACCTTCAGCATCTCCGTGACAGTCGTTCGTTTGATTTTTCCAGGTACAGTGTTCCAAATCGTTATCGCCAACAATACGTATACCCGTTGTGGAGAATCTGAATGATGTATGCTCACAGGAAATCGTGACATGAGTGTTGTTATAGAAGGCAGTTGAATTGAATCCAGAAACTGATTAAAAACATATATCTTAAAATTACAATAAAATGCTATATGCTTTTCTGAAGTTATATAATTACTTGTGTAATTACCATTTCGACTTTTCACATCACATTCCTGACGATTTCTTTATATTTTTGGATATATTACATGTATATATTGACAGTCAAACTCGGACGATACATACTATATTTATCAATGCATGCTTCACGTTTTTGTTTTCATTTTACATCCTTAAATTAAACAAAAATTGTAGGAAAGAATATGAATAATTGAATAAAAAATGAGATAACTTACGACAAGGTTTGAGGAGAATTTCATCACGGACACTGCTACCGTTACGACAGGTAATAATCGCCGAAAATGTATTACCTGCGTAGATGGTGTGGTTAAATGTAGTATTAATGGTCAAACTCCCACTGCTGTTATCGTAAAGGTAACCCATAGAATCAAAAAAGCATGAAAAATTGCCATTGGTATGTCTACAATCACCTATTTGATGGGAGGCAATGTGGATTGTGCTGCTTTCTATTCCACATGGCGACCCGATCTCAACTTTCAGTTCCGATGAGTGACAAATTCCCTCAGAAAGTGTATCGGAATTGAGGATAGTTCCTATAACACCTTAATAAGAGAGAAAAGAAAAGTTTGATTTATTTTAAACAGCTTTCTACCAAAGTAAGATCAGTTTTTTATACCTACATTTAAATACTTGTACTACATACTGTTAAAAAAGAAGATTTATTTTGACCAGTCGACTGCATTATTTTGTTTATGCATTCATCGATTCGGGTTTCATTACTTTTCATGTCTACGTTTTTCCTTAGTCACTGTTCAGGTGTGCGATGTTGCCCCTGAGCTTCTAGTTGTTTGTTTATTTTTATTATTCCGACATGCATACAGTCGTACCCTACCATTCAACTCCTATCCGCTTTATTTTAATTGAATTTAATTGAACAGAAAAAAAATTATATGAAACTATACAAATGTTATACTTCTAGTAATATTAATATTCAGAATGAAGCTTAATAGTTCTTCTTTTTCATTGACTCTACCAATTACAGAATTTAAATCGAATATTCAAAACACGATCAAAAAGAAACCATGCAAAAACAAATCCACATACATTTAAAGTTTCAGCAGGCATTTACTGTATGAAATGACATATCCAGTATACTGTTTCTACTTTTTAATTTTTTGTTTGTTTAAGTTTTAGGCAATTCATTAGTTTTAACTCACCCTTTTGAATTAAAAAGGCTCCTCCAAAAAATAAGCCTGCAATCACTCCTAGGGAAACCATGTCTCTAATGGACAAAATCGGTACTTTCCTGTGAAATTTTTAAAGTTATTTTTATACCATGATTTATTTTTAGACAATATATATATATACCCGTTGACATATTGAAATCTCCATAGAGCTTATTGAACAAGCCATTTTTTTATCGGTAGTGTTAATCTACACTATATGATTTAAAAAGCTACCACATATTCATTTATCAAAAGACATTCCAATGTCTCTTCATTTAAGTGAGTCGGAAAGACTTGGTTATAATCCTTTTCGTTTTGACTCATATAAAACAATTTAAACATAATTTTATTTGAGTTATTGTTTTGAAAACCCGATTAATTATATTAAAAAGAAGTCCCTGTCGAAAATGTAGTGTAGCTCTACTGATTTTACTTATAACAAAGGAAAAGATAAGTAGCAGTTCGGACTTTAAAACAGCAATAAATAGAAAAATGATCCTTGATTATGTCTCTTTTTGTGCCATATTGCACTAATTCTTCAACTGTAAGTGTGTCTTTAAATAAAAGAAAGCGCTTAAAATTGCGATTCGGGAGGAAAAGTGGCTCATGAAAAGAATTTAAAAATAACATTGATTTATACACTTTTTTTTTCATAATCTAGCCAATGACTGTGTTGTAGGTGAATGTAAAATGGGCAAATATTCCAGTAAACATGTTTGATTTAATTTGAATATGAACCTGAATATTGCCGTACGAGTCAAATGATGCACAAATCCACTCCTTTATAGCCGTCTTTCATTATTTTGTTGTTTCTAGGTCTTCTTTTCCATGAATTTTAAGGTTTCGTCAAAGGTCAACATGTCCAAATATTTATTTTTACAATAGCCCCAAAACTATGTGAGGTTAAAGTTAAAACTTTTTACAGTTTATAAATATTTCACTGATTAACAGATAGAAAGTATTACCTGATAAAAAAAATACTTGGAATAATATCAATTGAGAAAAAATTCTTCTTGAAAATGCATATATTTTCAAAAACACTTCACCTAATTAATTGATTTTTAGTGAAAACCATCATTGCAGAAACAAAATATGTTTATCAATGAAGGGCAAGCTGGGCTTGGATAGCCTCTGAAAAGTTGTTTTCCCTGTTTATTTTGTCCAAATGTAAGACTTAAAAGTGAAAGTACATTGAAAATAGCGGGTTCTATAGGGGTCTTGTCTTTATACATGTCATGCTTTCAATTACAGTTTAGAGACCATTCACGTCCAACTTGCCCTTCAATAATAATAATATTTTATTATTACAATGTTGGTTTCCACAAAAAGGACAGAATTAAGCAGGTGCATTTTTCTTTAAATATGTACATTTTCTAATAAAATTTTCCTCGAAAAATATCTTTTTATAAAATGTTTGTTTTCAAGTGATACTTTCTATCTATTAATCAATGTTATATTCATGCCGCACATAGTTTTGGAGCTATTGTAAAAATAATTTTGTAGACATGTTGACCTTTTACGAAACCTTAAATGCGTATTCAGTGTTTTTTAACCGTAAAATTTATTCCAGTTGTTTAAAAAATGGAGAGACGACCTAGAAATACCAAACTAAACTTTTTCCATTTATTTTCTGGTAGAAAATTGACAAAAGTCCAATTGTATAGGACTATGGCTTTAAATAATGATTTAAATACTAGCTACGTATAGTGTCCCGCGGTAGCTTCATAGGTTTGTCGCTGGATTCGAGTCATATCGAAGCAGCATTTTAGGTTCGAATACTTTTTTTTTTCTGCTTGAAATTTTGAATTGGTAGTTTTACGGGATGAATTGTCCGTCTATTACTGATTCTGGGTCAACCGTGAGCTTTCCTCTTATTGTTGAACCCAGATTCTTTTAAACCTCAAGACACAAACACGAGTTACAAATTTTGTACTTTTATATAAGGAATCAGCAAGGAATATACTTTTACACGAGTTTGGGATGTATCAGCACCGAAGGTCTGATTCCAACTGACTATAATTTTCAACAACAAATCAAACATACTGAACAAAGAGCGAGTAAAATAAAAGGATTAACAAAAGTATATAGAAATCAATTATCAAACAATTATAGAGCGAATGGTGACATTTTAGCGGCATGTATATAATAGAATTAAAGATGAAAGATTAAGTGTCAATAAATATAAATAGAAGTCAATTAAGGGATTAACTGTCCATCTCTGAATATGCCTCGGGTGGGATTAAGGCTGTGTGGAATTTATATAAATATCACATTTGCCGAAATATAAGAAAAGTTTTGACAACAATTTACACAAAGTCCGAAAAGTTAATTTACAAAGTATTTTATAACAAGTCCGAAAATGTCATATTTTACACCGTAACAGTAGTAAAAAATCTCTTTGAATAAAGTTGCAAATAAATTTGCAAATTATGTTTTATAAATTATTTTACATTATTTGTTTTATTTTTCAATGCGTTCACATTTTGTCATTTATAATGCTAACGTTCCCAAATAGAAATAAACATACATGGATTTGTACTACAAAGTTACATCTGCTGAAAAAATATTGAATATATTAAAAAGAAAAAAAACCAACTTCGATCGTTCCGTTACATTCAATATTTTCAGTGCATTTGAAAACTGAGCAGAAAAATTATTTTGTTTTAGAATTCTATTATATTCTAATAAATGTATCCAGCATAGATGATTTATCTTTCATGACACCTTTTAATTGAAAAAAAAAATTACAGAAATCCATTCCATGAAGTTTCTAGCCTTTTTGTATAAGATATATTAACATAGGAGTCGGTACCAGGGAGGAGGGCAAACTATTTTGCAAAGATAGACAATTTTTATGCGTTGAACATTGGAGATTACCTTTTTGTGTTGGTTTAGCCCCCCACCCCCCGTCAGTTTGCTTCCGATGCCTACGATAGAAATTACTTTGTGCTTGGACATTTAAATCTTAATTGTTTCATGTCAATGATTCCTCCCGACTGTCTATTTAGTGCGCCCACTTTCTTTTGAAGAATTTTCAATTTAAGTTACCATGGCAACATGGTTCATCAAAATAAATTGAAAAAAAAAACAAGAAAGACAATAATGTATCTTAGTGTAGTCTATCTGCATGCCATGTATTATAACATAATCAAATAAGAACTGAATTTTTAATAGCATTTTAAAATTATTTTACGGAAATTTCTATTAAATTTTAAGTTACAACAGCAACACCGTTCATCGAAATCAAAAAGCGATGCAAAGAATTATGTATCTGAAAATAGTCTACTTGTGTGGTAAGTTATATTGAAATTGGCACAGAAATTTCTATTTTTAGTAACCACGGCAACACCGTTCATCGAAATCAAAAACCGATGCACAGAATTATGTATCCTAGTGTAGTCAATTTATGTGTCAAGTTATATTGCAATCAGACCAAAACTGTAGAAGGTGTAGCATTTTAAAAGAATCTCACAAAATTCGATTTTTAGTTACCACGGCAACACCTTTCATTGAAATGAAATACCCCATGCACAAAGTTATGCATTTTAGTATAATCTACTTGCGTGCCAAGTTATACTGTAAGCAGACCAACACTGCATTTCACAGTCTGCTTTTAGTAACCACGGCAACACATTTCATCGAAATCAAAAACCGATGCACAGAAAATATTTACAAAGGACGTTCAATAAATAATGTCATTACCTCGATGACATACAACATAGAAATCATATTACATTAAGCTCGACGTTTTCTTATTATTGAATCTTAAATTAATTCATAACAGTAGATGTGACCACTTTTCATCGCATTATTTCATTGTTGGAAGCTGGAAAACAAGGGCTAGTCGAGACACTGAATTAAAAGTGAATGGTAAAGATTCAGTAAACTAGAGTAAAATTAAACTCTTCATTTAAGCAGATGTAAAACTTGTTAATATCCCAAAGATATATTAACTGAAATATGTGAAATTAACAGCAACCAATGTCTGTTTTACACACACATGAACGGGTTGATTTCAATGAACAAAAATGATATAATGGGCATCAAAACTGGGTCCCGTCTTAGGCAACACGGACATACAATAACCGATGTATATCTGCGAAAATTCAACAAATTATCACTGATTAACTGCAACTATAGGAGTAGCTTTTTTATATATATATAAATTTTTGAGAATTTTCAATTTTAGTTACCATGGCAACACCATCAAAAATGAAAATTATGAATCACAGTGTAGTCTACTTGTATGCCAAATTACACTAACATTATAATGAGACTAAAACTGTATTTGGAGTATTTTGACAACAATTTACACAAAGTCCGAAAAGTTAATTTACAAAGTATTTTATAACAAGTCCGAAAATGTCATATTTTACACCGTAACAGTAGTAAAAAATCTCTTTGAATAAAGTTGCAAATAAATTTGCAAATTATGTTTTATAAATTATTTTACATTATTTGTTTTATTTTTCAATGCGTTCACATTTTGTCATTTATAATGCTAACGTTCCCAAATAGAAATAAACATACATGGATTTGTACTACAAAGTTACATCTGCTGAAAAAATATTGAATATATTAAAAAGAAAAAAAACCAACTTCGATCGTTCCGTTACATTCAATATTTTCAGTGCATTTGAAAACTGAGCAGAAAAATTATTTTGTTTTAGAATTCTATTATATTCTAATAAATGTATCCAGCATAGATGATTTATCTTTCATGACACCTTTTAATTGAAAAAAAAAATTACAGAAATCCATTCCATGAAGTTTCTAGCCTTTTTGTATAAGATATATTAACATAGGAGTCGGTACCAGGGAGGAGGGCAAACTATTTTGCAAAGATAGACAATTTTTATGCGTTGAACATTGGAGATTACCTTTTTGTGTTGGTTTAGCCCCCCACCCCCCGTCAGTTTGCTTCCGATGCCTACGATAGAAATTACTTTGTGCTTGGACATTTAAATCTTAATTGTTTCATGTCAATGATTCCTCCCGACTGTCTATTTAGTGCGCCCACTTTCTTTTGAAGAATTTTCAATTTAAGTTACCATGGCAACATGGTTCATCAAAATAAATTGAAAAAAAAAACAAGAAAGACAATAATGTATCTTAGTGTAGTCTATCTGCATGCCATGTATTATAACATAATCAAATAAGAACTGAATTTTTAATAGCATTTTAAAATTATTTTACGGAAATTTCTATTAAATTTTAAGTTACAACAGCAACACCGTTCATCGAAATCAAAAAGCGATGCAAAGAATTATGTATCTGAAAATAGTCTACTTGTGTGGTAAGTTATATTGAAATTGGCACAGAAATTTCTATTTTTAGTAACCACGGCAACACCGTTCATCGAAATCAAAAACCGATGCACAGAATTATGTATCCTAGTGTAGTCAATTTATGTGTCAAGTTATATTGCAATCAGACCAAAACTGTAGAAGGTGTAGCATTTTAAAAGAATCTCACAAAATTCGATTTTTAGTTACCACGGCAACACCTTTCATTGAAATGAAATACCCCATGCACAAAGTTATGCATTTTAGTATAATCTACTTGCGTGCCAAGTTATACTGTAAGCAGACCAACACTGCATTTCACAGTCTGCTTTTAGTAACCACGGCAACACATTTCATCGAAATCAAAAACCGATGCACAGAAAATATTTACAAAGGACGTTCAATAAATAATGTCATTACCTCGATGACATACAACATAGAAATCATATTACATTAAGCTCGACGTTTTCTTATTATTGAATCTTAAATTAATTCATAACAGTAGATGTGACCACTTTTCATCGCATTATTTCATTGTTGGAAGCTGGAAAACAAGGGCTAGTCGAGACACTGAATTAAAAGTGAATGGTAAAGATTCAGTAAACTAGAGTAAAATTAAACTCTTCATTTAAGCAGATGTAAAACTTGTTAATATCCCAAAGATATATTAACTGAAATATGTGAAATTAACAGCAACCAATGTCTGTTTTACACACACATGAACGGGTTGATTTCAATGAACAAAAATGATATAATGGGCATCAAAACTGGGTCCCGTCTTAGGCAACACGGACATACAATAACCGATGTATATCTGCGAAAATTCAACAAATTATCACTGATTAACTGCAACTATAGGAGTAGCTTTTTTATATATATATAAATTTTTGAGAATTTTCAATTTTAGTTACCATGGCAACACCATCAAAAATGAAAATTATGAATCACAGTGTAGTCTACTTGTATGCCAAATTACACTAACATTATAATGAGACTAAAACTGTATTTGGAGTAGCATTTTGAAAGTATTCCAAGTTTAGGTAACCATGACAACACCGTTCATCGAAATCAAAAACCGATAAAAAGAATTATGTATTCTAGTGTAGTCAATTTGTGTGGCAAGTTATATTTAAATCAGATAAAAACTGTAGGAGTAGCATTTTGAAAGTATTTCACAGAAATTTATATTTTTTAGTAAACACGGCAACTTGGTTCATCGCAACCAAAAAAAGATGTACAAAATTATGTATTTTAGTGTAGTCGACTTGTGTGCCAAGTCATATTGAAATCAGACCAAAACTGTAGGAGTAGGATATTCAAAGAAAAATATTTACAGAAGACAGACTGACGACGTACACAAAACTATCGCATTAGCTCTTCTGGTCTCTGACCAGTAGAGGTAAAAATGTTAATCAAACGGTGTTTTGTAAGAAAATAAATGAGAATTATGCTCGATTAAGTATTGGTAACAAACTGATAAAACTTAAAACGTGAAAAGCATCCCTAGGATAAGAACCCAGTATTAAACACAAAACATTTATATTATTTGTAAAATTCTTGTTATAAACTAACATACAATATTAACAAATTTTCGAAGGGAAAAAGCAAAGACACCTTTAATTTGCGCAAAGTAAAACACCACTGCAATTCTTGGCACGTCTTCAAAAAAACTTTACATTTTTTAAATTGATTTAAAAGGGTGGTGTACCAAAGGTATTTTTAACACTAAAGGAGATTCCATTGCAACGAGAGTTAGAAAGCTATTCATAACTGAATTTGTATTTTTTTTTCTTTTGAATAAATCGTTATTTACCGTTTCATTTTGATATAATAGTAAATGCATATTTATTAATTTAAAACTGTTAAAAAAAAAAAACAAACGTGAGGAAAATCACAGGTACGAGATAAAGAAAAAAATAAATAATGATGGGTTAAATTTTTTTTGCATTAAAAAAAAAACAGAGTGTTATGAACAGAAGTGTCCAAGTCAAGACACTATACAAGGTCTAATAATATTAGTTATACACAATTTTGACGATTACTGTCAATGTTTGTTAAGGCTTCAACTTTGCCTGTTATTGTATTTAAGACTTAATTGATAATTTCATCATAATATACACTTCTTCGCGCAAACAAAGCCAGAAAAATGCATAACAAACTCTTAAGATTTATTTGTATTTTGTGTGTAATTAAAAGCACTCAACTGAAACGCCAAGGGTTTTTTATATCCATGTCAGAATAAGAAATTACATTCACCTTTAAACAAATATTTACAAGATTTTCAGAGCAATCCACACTTTTTTAAATCGTCATTCCATTTAAAGTAAAAGTTAAGTTTCATCATGGAGATAAATAAAATTAAGA
>PRKT01001134.1:0-14752 GCA_003671525.1 Saccostrea glomerata
TTTGTGGGCTTTGTGTAAAAGGAGTAATGTCTTAGAACACCATTGTCATTAGTGGTTCTAGAATAATTTCAAAACTCTCCTGCATTTTCATATAAACTATTTCCCAGGTTCTTTTTTTGACTTGAGATTCTGCTTGGTTTATTTCCGAGCCTGTTAGTACCCTATTTCAACACCTCATGTCAATTGTAATCATAACACCAGTTACAATAAACAACAAAATTTCTTTAACCTTTGTATAGACAAAGAAAAAATGGTAAAAATAAAAACAACTGTAAATTTCTGCCTTGTAACAAAACCAAATTTTGAAAGTCCAACAAAATCACCCCCAAATCAGCGTACGGAAACGCTAGCACAACCAAGCCATGAAAAAAAGCCTAGGTAAATTAAAAAATCCCTTATTTATATTTATTTTTTGAAAACCTATCTTTTAGTTTAATGGCCTTGTATATTTAACAGGAGCTATAGACGACAACAATATTTGTACAAGGTTTGTAAACATGCTAAATGTAAACAAATGATATTAAGGATAATTAAATATAATGCAGTATACACATATATGAATGAAAACATTGATAATAGCATTATTACTCAAATACAAGGCATGAATGAATATAACAGTTCATTCCTGCTACACTCCTCCCTTCTTAAGAAAAAAATGATTATGTCATTTATTCAAAATTATAATATATCTATAGCAGAAATGAATTAATGAGAAAAAAATTCAATTAAACAACAAAGGTAAAATAATATTAAAAGAAAAAAATCAGGATAACATTAACTTAAGAATGTTCATAATTTTGTCACTGTCTTTTTGCTGCTTGGACTCAACAGGCGTCCCGTCACCACAAAAGTGCCCCCCCCTATGTAATGACGTCTTGATCTCTTGTGTTTGTCTCCGACCTCATGAGTGTGTTCTCTGCTGTAGCTTGGCTGGCCCTCCTCAGGTTAGCCTGTTCATCCCGGTATCTTCTCCTCCTGGCTGCTGAGTTTGGGGCCAGAGGAATTGTGCTGTTCCTATGCTTGAAACGGGCCTGCAGTTTTCTACTCCACAGTGGAAGATTTCAATAGAAGCTTCATGGATCTCCTGGCAGTGTCCCAGGATTTGTAGGTGTTCAGCCAGACTTCACAATGGTATGCTGGGCAGACCATTCCACCCTCCTGCCACGCCGGTCGGATGTCGCTATCTAGTTTATCCATCTCTTCCTGCGTCACTAATAACTCCAAAACGTCCATTTAGCAATCCTGAAAAATAGTTGTACGACAAAAATTAGAAAAATTTCTCCCTTTTTTAGGTCACCTGAGTAAACTCAGGTGACCTATTGCTATCTGTTTTCGTCCGTCGTGCGTTAACATTTGAACATTTTCCCAAAAGTAATATCAGAGTATAGGAATAGGATGCCAACAGTCCAGCTGTTTAAATTAATATTGCAACTCTTATATATAACCATGAAATAACAGATAGAAAATAAAATTCCAAGTTTTAATTACACAAATTTGAAATTACAAATTATTGCAAATAATATTTTTGAAAAATATGTTTCTTTTAAATTACAGATAATTTAGAAAATAATCACGTATCTGATATAAATGTGAATAATATTATGGTGAGTAGATCTCCCTGGGTTTAATTCTTCTCCCAGTTCTTGTCTTTACAAGAGAGCTTTGCTCAGGATGCACCAAAAGACAATTTGGAAGTGGTTCTTCTCTTGTTTTGCTCAAGGTTCCATCAAAAGTTTGGTCTTCATTATCTTCCAACTAATTGACTGGAGGTTGTTTCCCTCGGAATGGTTTCAAATGATCCTAATGGACAGTTATTCGGATACTTTCTGAATTAAACTGTATATCATAAGTAACATCTGAAATTTTCTGAATAATGAGATACGGACCCGTCCAAACTTGACCTAATTTATTTGATATAGCAGGTAAATACCTGGTTCAAAATCTCTTGGTTTTAACCCTTTATCATAATAATGAATCTGTCTCTGAGAGGCAATACCCAAACTTTGATATGCAAACGCATTGTTCATTGATACTTCTAACAATTTTACATACATTGAAGAACAGTTTCCCAGGATTTGCTGATGGTATCCCAACCATGATAACTAATGGGCATGAAATTTTCCGACCCAACATGAGCAAGTTTGGAGTACACTTTGTACTTATGTGAGGGGTTGCACGATAGGCCATAATGAGGTTGGGTAAATGGTCATCCCAATCATCTTTATTTTCATTGACAAATGCAGACAACATGGCAATCAGAGTTCTATTAAAACGCTCAACGAGGCCATTAAATTGTGGTCTTTATGGAGTGGTTCTAGTTTTCTCTATGCTTAAAAGTTTACAAAGTTCAGAAAATAATTCACTTTCGAATTCTCTCTCCTGATCAGTATGGATTTGATTTGGAACACCAAAACGTGAGATAAATTCACGGCAAGTTTTTCAGCAACTGTAAAGGCAGTATGATCAAACACAGCGTATGCTTCTCTCCATTTTGAAAAATAGTCACCTACAACAATGATATACTAATTTCCATTATTGGTTGTTGGTAAACCCCCTAAAATATCTGTTGCGGTCTAATGGTTTTGTAGATTGAAGTAGAGAAGACTAAAGTGGAGATTTTCCAAACCCTGGACCTGGTTTTCTACGTGCACAAAGATCACATGAATGACATCATAATTTTACATCATTTGACAAGCCACGCCAGTAGAACCTTCTTTTGACAGACTTGTATGTTTTACCCCTCCCTTAATGACTTGAAATTCTTGAATTGTGTAAGGAATCTAAAATCTTTTTTTCTCATAATTTGAGGGCAACTAGATATCATTGAGATGGTGGCCATCTCAAAGGACCCCGCATTCAACAAAAAATCATTCAAGTGTATTACAGATTGGATCAACTCTCAACCCATCCGTTTCAAATTGTAAAAACTATTACGGCTACGAAAGCTACTAGCATTGTAAGCATTGATAATTTGGTAAATTGTTTACAGGCAAAATAATGATCTCATTGAAAAGGAAGGAAATATAACCCAAGTGGGCTTAGTGATGCACTTTTCGTGTGAAATGTGTAACTTTTCGTGTGAAATGTGTAAGGGAATAGTTGTCCTGCCAAATGATGTTTTAAATTCATCAGATGCCCATCGTGCAAAATGAAAATGGCGAAAGAAACTCTACAAAAATCCATGAATGGTACTCTCTACTTCTCTTAAGGATACCAGAAAGTAAAGGTATCAATTTTCTCCTCAACATTACTTACAATGTGTATTGCTAATCACCTCACTGTTTATAATGTTGAAAACATTGAAAATTTTCTTCTGTCAAATTCTTTCAGAGTAGCGTACTCAAATGAATAAAAAAAATGTGCAAAACATTGTCCATCTTACTACTGTCGTTTTCCACAGGGTTGTGTAACAGCGAGTTCAAGTCAAAACCATGGAAGGGTCTGGATGTGGTTCTAATGGAACAGAAGTTATGTTTCTCTTAATTTTGTTTTCTAAAATGGTTAAGATTTTGTCTTTAAAAAGTGGTTTATATTCCCCAGATTCTTGTTTCAAGATATATGAGTTTTTGGACAACCATTCTAATTTGACCAGGCCCCACATTCATCAGGGAATGAGTGTCTTTCACTTTCTACTATGTTATTATGATTCTGAATAACAAAAAAAATCACATTGTTTCTAAAACCCTGAGGAATTGCGGGATGGGTAAGAATGATTTGTCTATGCAACCATTTGCCAATTCTTGAACTGACTCATTATGTATGAATACAGTGTTCTCTAACAACAAATTTTTAATGTAACTGTCAGGAGTGAACGGTACGTTTTGCTCAATTTTAATTTGAGAACGAGGAGTGTTATAAATGTCATAGGATTCGTCTGAT
The DNA here is from genome assembly GCA_003671525.1 of Saccostrea glomerata. NCBI lineage: Eukaryota > Metazoa > Mollusca > Bivalvia > Ostreida > Ostreidae > Saccostrea > Saccostrea glomerata. Next base: position 3,880 of record PRKT01001134.1, read on the forward strand.
TAATTTCATCATTCTGAGTGTCATTGTGGATAGAACTTACTGGGGTTTGCTCACTTTTCCTATTGAAATGAGAAGTGCAACTGATATCACAGAATTCATCTGATTCATTTTCGTCATTTTTGATAGGCGATAAGCCATTTGACTGTTTATGGGCAACAGTTTGACTGGACTTCTTTTCAGAGTCAGCAGACTCTTTTATCAATATTTGAGGGAGACATGTCATGGGATTATAAATTGTCAAGAGTTTGGTTGGTGCTATTCATTGAGGGCAGATAATCTGTATTTGCTGTATAATTAGGGGATTCCTGTTTGCTTCCATAAGGATGGTCTAAGCCTGAGGATGTGTTTGGGAACAAGGTTGGAGATTCTGATAATGATGAAATATCAGGGGAGGCAGTTACATTAGGAGTTGATATATCAATGACATTGGCAGCAGAGTGTTTACATTCAGCTGCATACCAGATTAATTCTGATTCTGACAAAATCGGACCTTGGTATTGGGATTGAAAAAATCACTGTCAGTGTCTTATCATTTTGTTGATAATTTTAAAATATTTTTTTTTATCAGAATGTAAACGTGATTTGTGTTATTAATTCTTCTACTCTCTGTACTTCTGAGAACTTTGATTATTTAGTTAAAGTAAACTTACATTTCATTGTATTTACCTTTTCTTTAGTTTTATTTAAATTTATAAATGAGGACATACTACAGTTTGCTAGTGAAGCTTCACAGTTCCATCTACTATCATTGTGTACATCACAACCGGAAAAGCACTCATGTTGCTCAACATCTTGATGTGTTTCTCATGGATGCTGACCTGCCACAACATCTGGTTGTCAGTATCACACTCCATGTTGTGCCACAAGACTGGTCACCATTCGCATGTCTTCTAATTACATCCTCCAGAACAAACATAGTCATAGGTTTGGGACCCTAAAAACATATTGAGTAATAATTAACGCAGGGGTGTTAAGGGAGCATATGGCGAAATTTAGCTGAAAACAGTATAGTTTGGATATAATACTTGTAAAATATATAAAACACAAACAAACAACACAAAAAATAATGAAATCATTAAATATGGGTATCGTTTGTATTGCGCCGTCAATCTCCTACAGTCACTATGTTCCTGGCGTCACGTGACATCTAATAATAGATCGCAATTTTTCTTTGATAAAAACGCAACAGAACAACAATGAGCCACTGATATAATTAAATTCACATCATTATTCGAGTCTTTGAATAAATATGACCTATATTTTCTGTCAATGATTTTTAGGTCACCTGAGTTAACTCAGGTGACCTATTGCTATCCGTTTTCGTCCGTCGTCGTGCGACGTGCGTCGTCCATCGTGTGTTAACATTTTAACATTTTCAGCTTCTTCTCTGAAACCACAGAACCAATTTCAACCAAATTTGGTATACAGCATCTATGGGTGAAAGGCAACAAAAATTGTGAATATTATGGTCCCTGCCCCCCTGGGGCCTTAGGGGTGGGGCCAAAACCACTAAAATTAGTGCAATCTTTAAAAATCTTCTTCTTTACTCCTGGACATCAAGCAGTCAAACTGTTTGCATGCTTGTAATCAGCATTGAGTCCTCTTTCAAAATTGTGAAATTCATGGCCCTGGGGTCAGGGGTTCTAGTGCTAGGGCGGGGCTCTATTGATTATATAGTGAAAATGCATTTTTTCTTTGAAAATCTTCTTCTCTGCTCCTGGGTATTAAGTAAACTAACTAAGTACATAGTTATGATGAGCAAGAATGCCTCTTCCAAAATTGTGAATTTTATGGCCCCAGGGTCAGGGGTTTTGGTGTTAGGGCGGGGCTCTATTGATTATATAGTGAAATTGCATTATTTCTTTGAAAATCTTCTTCTCTGCTCCTGGGTATTAAATAAACTAACCAAGCACATAGTTATGATGAGCAAGAGTGCCTTTTCTAAAATTGTGAATTTTATGACCCCAGGGTCAGGGGTTCTGGTGTTAGGGCAGGGCTCTATTGGTAATATAGTGTAAATGCATTAATTCTTTGAAAATCTTCTTCTCTGCTTCAGGGTATTAAATAAACTAAGTAGGTACATAGTTATGATGAGCAAGAGTGCCTCTTTCAAAATTGTGAATTTTGTGGCCCCAGGGTTAGGGGTTCTGGTGTTAGGGTGGGGCTCTAGTGATTATATTGTGAAAATGCATAAATTCTTTGAAAATCTTCTTCTCTGTTCCTGGGTATTAAATAAACTAACTAGGTACATAGTTATGATGAGCAAGAATGCCTCTTCCAAACTTGGGTATTTTATGGCCCCAGGGTCATGGGTTCTAGTGATAGGGCGGGGCTCTATTGATTATATAGTGAAAATACATTAATTCTTTGAAAATCTTTCCTTTGCTTCTGGGTTTTATGCCAATGATCCAAGTATATATATTTATGATGAAGAAAGTCGCATCTAGCAAAATGGTTATTGTTTTTGCCCCTGGGTCAGGGGGGGGGGGGGGGGGGGGGGGTGCATAGTCTGAAAATTGATTAATGCTTTGAAATTTGCTCTTTAGTATCAATCAACTATTTTATGGTGTTGAAATTTGCTCTTTGGTATTAATCAACTATTTTATGATAAAATTTGCAAAATTTTGAAATATTTGGCCCCAGGGTCAGTGGTTCCTTTGGGTGGAGGTGCACAACTGGTTATAAAGTGGAAGTGCATTTTCTCTTTGTTACTCTGATCTACCTCTGGGTATTAAGTAAATAGAGTAAGCATGCTAAGTCTATAATTATGATAAGCAATAGTGCCTCTTTCAAAATTGTGAACTGCGAATTTCATGGCCTCCAGTTTAAAACATGAAAGTTGTTGCACAATATTCAGGTGACCTAAAAGGCCCATGGGCCTCTTGTTTAAGTTTTGGTTGTTGAGTAAACGAATTCTGGATGTTTCGGGACCGCGATGTTTCGGGACCCCGACGTTTCGGGACCTGGGTTAACACGTTTCGGGACTTGCAGTAATATGTTTCGGGACTTCGTAATATTTTGATCAGGAAATGAAATAATAGTAATTTACAGTAGTTTTTTAGGTTTACACATGTATTATTTCTTTGTTTGATACCATAGAAATATGTATTTAGCGTAAATTAATCATGTTGATGATAAAAATATGCACAGTATATTTATTTATAGGATTGACCGACCGTCTTCGATCGTTGAAATGGACCTAAAATGTAATATGGGTAATATACATACGCACAGTGATATTTCTATATCTCATTTGTTACCTTCAGAATTATTATCAAGTTTTTAGTTATATACATTTTATTAAGAAAAATAATCTTACGCTTTTTGATTAAGCTATGTGAATTCACAAATAATTAATATATCTTGTTGTTGACTTGCGTATGACAATTTTTTTGTGTACATGGGGTGTTTATAAACCTTTTCACTCATTTTTCTTTAATAAAGTTAGATTTAATGTAACCACAAATATTTCACCACAAGAATTTGATTAACTTTTAATTATTATTTATTAATTTATTTATTGAGAAAACGTACCATCATACATTGAAATAATACAACTTAGATTTCAAAGCACTTTTTTCATTCAACATTTTCAAGATAATGTCATTTTATGAGGACATTGTCATTGTTATATTCAACTCTGAGCATCTGAGACTCAAATGCATAGCATAAGATACTTTTGGCTTTATCATCCAGGTGAACTCTAAAATTTAAATGAAAAAAAACAAATGAGTCATCAAAGAGGTAAAGCCATGTTGGGCCTTATTTGGCCCTACGAATTTCTGAAAATTCAAACTGCTCAGTTTAGGTTGCAAATGCAGTATTTATCACTAGGACTGTTGGTGCCCACGTATCTATTAATTGTGAAGTAATTTCACATCAAGTCAATACATTATGACGTCATAAAATGCGTCATTTTCCCAAATCCAGTAAATTCCTTTGAAAATGACCTAAAGTTGAAGCGTTTTTTCAATAATTCATATAGAGCACAACTTCTGATCCAAAATATGGCAATACATAATGAAAGGCCTATATGAAAAGATCAAAATACATGTTTTATTTTTTGGATCGTGGGCTGTGCTCATATTTTAATTTTTTGCGGAAGGTAGTCAAATACGCATATTTTTTGCAAATTTTAAGAACATTGCAATTTCTCAAAGCCTGTTTTCATATATTTAGATTCGCAAAACGAAATTTCATTATAAAACATGAAAGCACCAAATGTTTACTTAATTTTAATATATGAAAATAGAAAGAGGGTGATAGTTAATTAATTGGTATAAGTACAGGGCCATTTAATGCATAAGATGGCTCTAGCTCTTTAGGTTATTTTATTCATACATACATACATGTACATACACATTCATACATTTTCTATCAATCTCAATCACATATTATATACTGCATAAAACATACACTGCAGTCATTGAATTTTATAATATATCACATGAATACAACACATATGTTGATAACATAAAATATAAATAAAACAATCAACAACCAAGGTTTTCCAAGGCAGTCAATCACCACAATACAAACAACACATTTTCAGTCAATCAACACAACACATTTCCTGATTTCCTGTGACAGTCGGTCAATCAACACAACACTACACATTTTAACAGTCCACTGGACCGTACAACTCGGAACACCTCCGCAACAGCTGGGTGGTGCTGATTTCCTTATTGTTGTACTCCTCCCACAAGGTGAACAGTCTACCATACAACTGGGTTGCACGCTTGCAGTTGAGGTCTTCTTCTCTCACTATTCGCCGATACTGGTCTCGACTGATACCTGTAATATCAATGAAAGAATTAATTTTACTATATAGTATTCTTTTTATTCTTTTCCATTTTTAAGAGGCTGTCCATGCTGATATCAGGCAATCGCTATTGTAGCGTCGGCACATGCATTTCGACGCATTTTTAAAATTACTCAACAATAAAAGAGAAAATACTCCCATTTTTTATATTAAGGGTGAATTCTATGAAAAACGGCTCTTTTTTGCTTAAACAGAGTTTTTTTCACTTTATAAGACTACTATATAATCTATAGAAAACGTACCTTTTAAAAATGTAAATGATTTCTAATACAATGTATTCTAGGGGGTGTTTAATGGCAATATTTGGAGAAAAATATTTAATGAAAAAAAATAAGAAAAAAAAATTATTGGGATATACATGATAAATTACAGAATTTACCAACAGAAGCATCTAGAAAAGACTGTGTTTTGAGTTATCTCCCTTGACATAAAAAACGAAAAATAGTCGGAACATGTATAATTTGTATCACAGAAAGTATTTAGTAATTTTTGGAATATGTTTTATTATTCTTCGTGTTTTTTTTTTTCAAATAAATAAAAAAAAAATATTTCTAGTAAAAATCAATTATTTAGCCCGGACCTATAGCAGTAACCCAGAAAACAATATGGCCGACAAGTGTAGTTTTGATAAAAGTGGCCAGTGTACTGGGGACTTGACATCACTTGTCAGTTGTAATAAAGATATTACCGGACATTTAAGGTATCTAAAAGTTCCATATTTGAAGACGTCGGCTACCGAAACTGACCTTTTACTCTATAGGTCAGGTTTTTTTTATGTTGAAGAGTCGTGCAGACGACTGCTTTTGATATGCCGCTGTCATCGCGATTCCTTAGGGATTTATTGGAGACAGCCCAGTACTACATGCCGCTATCCACTCCACAATGGAAAGTCGAAACCAGATAGAGCTGTTGATTTCAATTTGTCCAGAGAAATATTTTACCTGTTTCAAGTCTTAGTCCCTGTTGGAAGTGGTAATGCTATTGCTAGAATTTTCTGTCAGTGTGTTTGTGATTTTTTAAAAGTCCTTTCTTGATTCAGTGAAAAATTTGATGCAAGATTTTTTTTTGAATGCAAATCAATTTATCTTAGCTTTAAAGGTAATTTTTAATTTTTTTTATATTTTTGAATGCAATTCAATTTATCTTAACTTTATTACAATTCTTGCAGCCAGGATTTTTTTCATAGTGATTTGCTTCATTTTGTAGGAATATGTAGATCATGCAGAACCAAGCATCCCGACCTTGTTGCATCAAGATGCAAAAGGATCACACACGAAGAAGAAGAAGGTAAAATAATTTGATTGATAACTTAAGGACAGAATGATACAAACAAAAAATGGATGACTGAATTGGTAGGGGTGAAACAATACGCCTCCTTCACGGTTTGATACGTATCGTAAAATTTGGTCTCGGTTTGATTATTTTCGGTACAATACATTTAGATAGAGAGAAACAAATTCCAATGTTGTTTTATGCTTCCTTTTAATTAATTTTGTCAAATAATTAATGTGCAAAATGAATAGAAGATATAAATTTCATATTTTACTGCGGTGAACCGATACCGCGGTGAACCGTTTCACTCCTATGAATTGGTATATATTTCTGGGCCTATTTTTGTTTCAAACAATACAGTTTTAAACTTACACAATACTGTATATACATACAGGTTAATTTACCCCATGTAATGTTGCCCTTTTACACTTGCCCCATTTAATTGCGCCAAGTATCATGTTTAAAAAATTATACTGTTTTCTTTGAATTCTCCCCATTTTAAATTCGCCCACTTGTGACAAGGGTCAAAGGGGCAAAAATAGAATGGGGGAGAAAATTTCCCTGTATACAGAAATATGTTTAATGGTGTGAACAATGGGGGGAGCAAAGTTATACACTATCAAAACCCATACACAGCTTATGGTTGTACTGGCTAGTATCTTCAGTTCAGTGAAAAAAATGAAATTCTGAACTTCTCAAAAGTTTCTAACAAAATGGGAAGTACTATTATAGCTGTTTAATTGTGATGAAAGTATGACATCAAATAAAAAGTCCTTTTGACTAAATAAGACACAAACAATAATTTAATATTTGTGGCATGGATATTGCATAAAATCATTGTTTTTTATTTTTCAAGTAAGTTGTTGCTATGTTTTAGCCACCATGTTGCCATGCACTGCAAATGATTATTCTTATTACCTGGACTCGTAAAAATTTCTTGAAATATTTTGCAGATTTTAACATGAATTTCCTCCGTTTGTACATGTTAGTCTATTGAGCTCGGTATGCGAGCGGCACTTCGCACCGCCTCGCTGTGCTCATGCATATCGGATATCAGACAGGCAGGCCAGTCTAGATCGATTTAAATCCAAGTCTTGCAAACACACTAATAAACTGCTGTTTTTAGCCATTATTTTAAGCGTACGAATAACCAAAAACAATAGGGTTCCATTTTAGATAAGTCGAACATAAAAAATTCAATGTAATCAAAACAATACGTTTTGATTTTGGGGGAAAAAAGCAGTTCAAAATTGGGAAAAAATCGGTAATTTTTGAGAGGGGAAAGGGTTAATATTCAGACCTAAATTGAGTGTAGAAAAATCACTGAAAGCTTGAATTGTATTTTGTAAGATTGATGTCTATTATTTGACTTGATAAATTAAGAAATTTTCTACCCTAATCTCTGAGAGACTCTTTCCATTTCAATTTTTAGAAGGAGTTGAAGATACTACTAGTGATGTAGCACAAAGTTCTTTACAAGCAATGGAATCCACAAAAGAGCCTGGTAAATTTACATTTTTTTTTTTAAATTATGCATTGTAAAACTAGTTCAAGCTATAACTATTTATGGCACGCCAAATTCACAAAAATGAGCTTAACATAGTTTCACAGTCGATAAACTAGGTTTATTGATTGTAAACTATAGTTTACAGACTGTAAACTATATAGTTAACAACGTTAATCTATATTTTACTTCTGTAAACCATAGTTAACGCAGACCTGCCTACCCTTTTCATTTCAAGGGTGTAATTTCAGAAAGTTTTTGGTGGAATTTCAGCGGTAAAAGCGTAATCAATCATGTTTTCCTACTTTGTCGTTTTACAATAATAGTTTATTTCTTTCAGACCCACCGAAATTGTACATTACTAAACAAACCTGGCATAAACTTTTCTTTTTCGAATCATCTATTGGCAAAAAAGTGTTGTAAAATATCAGTATCTTATATTAAACTCAAATTAACCCTTAATGAAGCATTTGGTCAATGTGTATCAGATCACTTCATTGAAGGCTTGAGTTTGCATGTTAATGTTTATACAAATTGATCATAATGACACTTATTTTTCTTTTTAACACTCACATTTCTCTTTCTTCTTCAAAGCAATGTTAAAGTGAATTTACTTGAGCATAGAAATAGGCATACTTATTGTAATATCATTGAACAGTTAAAGTAAGCATGCAGTGCCATTTCGTGTTCTTCGTCGCCCGCATGGCGCAGTGGTTAGCGTCTCCTCTAGAGCCGAGAAGTAAGGAGTCATCCCTAATCTTTGCCATACCGGTTTCCATATAAGTATTAGGTATATAGCTAAATATAAAAATCAAACTGTTCCTCTATTAATTACTTTAATTAGAACTTCTCATTTTATTTCAGCTGGTTGTACTTTTACTCTGAAATTTAGACGTTTATAATGGATTTAAACCAAAATAGCAAAAGCGTAATATTAATATCAGTGGCGTAATAGAGTAATTTTATGGTAAAAAGCGGAAGAATTCCGCCAAAAGCGGAAGGGTAGGCAGGTCTGGTTAACGTGATAATCTATGTTTCACAACCGTAAACTATACTTATACCGAAAACAATCATTTGCGATTGCAATTGAAATTATTTGTCTTCTGGGTCTATCAGTAATAATGTGCCTTCTAGTGTAGCTGAGGTGGATTGAAATTGAATTTCGATCTATATATTAAATATGTCGATTTTGATCCAGGCTGAAAAAAATAATGAAACACCATTTGACCCCCTTTCTGTGTATTGAATAGCATAGATTTCCATTCACTATATATACAAAAAACATGTGTAATGTAAATATATATGAATATTAATAGGGAAAAATATACTGATGAAGAACATCAGGTCATAGTGACTTGGTTGAGCACTAAGTCCAATAGATGTCTTGTTTATTTTCATTCTGGTGGCTATCACTGTGAATATTATTTGTGCTCAATACTTTGGATTTTTAACTCTTTCTTCTGTTCTTTCATCCTATGAAGTAGCTACATGATATAGTATTTTTTTTCATAATAGATTTGGAAAGTCATAATAGCCAGCCAGAAAGTCATTATACTACAAGCCAATTCTCTGACTGTAGCAGTGAGTATTTCATTTTTAGCTCATCCGAGCCAAAGGCTCAAGTGAGCTTTTTTTATCAAAATTTGTCTGTTGTCTGTTGTTGTCATCGTTTTTGTTGCCATTGTAAACTTTTCACATTTTCATCTTCTTCTCAAGAACCACTTGGCCAATATCAACCAAATTTGGCACAAAGTATCCTTGGGTGAAGGAGATTGAATTTTGTTCAAATTAAGGGCAAAGCCAGTGTTTTAAACTCCCTGTAAAATTAGGTAGACATGTAGGACAGTTTGCCTGTGAAAGTTGTCTGCCCTGCTAAAAATTTACTAGTCCGAAAAAAATTGGGTGTTTTATATGTTTGTTTTAGCAATAATGTGAATGGGACCAGTTCACTATATATTTGATCCTGGACCTATAAGCTGATGAATTTTACCTGCTTGCTTGTCCTACTTTGCAAACAAAAAATTTTAATTTTAATTTATGGAAAATTTTTAAATGTCCAATCGGGCAGCAATACAGGTGAATGTGTCCGTCCATAACAAATATCGTGCGTCTTGGGCGGTTGAATGCATGGTTATTTCAAACACTGGCCAAGCCCTCTTCCAAGGGGAGATAATTATGAATTAATGAAAAATTAATGGCATCTTTTAAAAATCTTTTAAAAATTGGACCAGGAAAGATGAAACACACGTGGAAGCATCCACAGGTAGTGAAGATTCAAGTTTTTTCAAATCATGACCCCCGTGGGAAGGGGGGGGGGGCACAATGGCTGATCACAGTTTTTTATAGGAATACATAGGAAAAATCTTAAAATTTAAATTTTCTTATCAAAATCAGCAAATCAAATATGGAAACATCCTCTGAGAAATAATTCAAGTGTGCTCATATCATGACCCCTGGGGGTAAGGTACAAGTAATAAAAAATTCATACCTTCTGTTTTGGGGTCTCAAACACTGAGTAGTCACGATGAATGGGAACCGGAAATGTCTGTCTTAGAAAGAGTGAATCATGTGATTGGTCAAATAACAAATGACAGAATGTCCCCACTTAGGTAACTAACTTTATAACATCAGACAAGACTTTTCAGAATGAACTAAGGCCAAGATAGATAAATAATATGTTTCCTATTCCAACCTTAGAAAAAATAGGGTAGATTGGTAGGGATAACATTTTATTTTATGTTAACATTTTATTGGCTAGCATGTTGCCAGTTTTCCCCCAGGGAAAAAACACTTTTTCTGATTGATGTGCATATAAAAATAATTTATTTTCTTGAACCAGTAGTGATCCAGATTGTAATACTGGAAAGGTTTACTCCTTGAAAGATATAAGTAGGAAAAAATATTCAGGATTTACTCCTATTTTTAGGTCACCTGAGTAAACTCAGGTGACCTATTGCTATCTGTTTTCGTCCGTCGTCGTTCGTCGTGCGTCGTTCGTCGTGCGTTAACATTTGAACATTTTCAGCTTCTTCTCTGCAACCACTGAACCAATTTCAACCAAATTTTGCACAAAGCATCTATGGGTGAAGGGGAACAAAAATTGTGAATTTCATGATCCCTGCCCCCCTGGGGCCTGAGGGGTGGGGCCAAAACCACTAAAATTAATGCAATCTTTAAAAATCTTCTTCTTTACTCCTGGACATCAAGCAGTCAAACTGTTTGCATGATTGTAATCAGCAGTGAGTCCTCTACCAAAATTGTGAAATTCATGGCCC
>PRKT01001134.1:26873-47655 GCA_003671525.1 Saccostrea glomerata
CTTAGCTGTCTATCCCCCGCAACTGTCTGCCTTATTCAGGTCTTATGACCGTGTGTAAGAGGAGAAACAAGCTAAGGTTTCACAACTCCGTCACCAGAGAGGTCTCAAAGGTCTTGCAATACAATTAGTATTGTCCCAATGCAGTCCCTGTATAGTGGCAGATTCATACTACTTGTATGATCGTAAAATTAATATTTTTTAGTGTTTAAGAATTAAGTGAAAACGTAGGTCTAACGTTTATACGAAACTAAACAATGAAAATCAACTTCCGCTTCAGCACTTAAAAATGGCTATACAGTAATTATTCTCCAGTAAATCTAAACTGTGTGCGGTAGAAACTTTTTACTTGACAAATTTGACATTTGGGTCAGACTAAACCTGTACACAAAGTTTCATGAAAATCTGAGAGGTAGCATGTGCCACTCCCTGCCTGATCTCAGAATGGACAGCCTCTTAATATGTTGACGGTGCGACCGTTATGGCGAGCGCAGATGTTTATTTTGTTAGAATTTAAATCGGGCTCGTAGGTCAAACTGCACGTGACATTTGATGCGTCTAGACTCTGACGTCACATGAAGTCGTATGTAAGTTACATTTCCCCCAAAGAACCCTGAGCAGTGCTGAAAAAAAATGAACGTTACGTTTGCTATTTATCTTCAATATTTATCCATTAAATCAGGGCATTTTCACTTTTAGTAGAACTTTTGCTACTATTCTCACGTGAACATAGCTTCAACGTAACTTAATCAAGTGATGCATTGTGGGTCAAATTACGGCATCAAAAAAAATCTATCGAATGAATGTGCAGTAGTCCGAATTTTCTCTTCGCACAGGCGTTGCTTTAAGAGCTCGCAGTGACGAGCGTCGCTTCGCGACGCTCGCTGCGCTCGCTATCTATAATTGTTCTTAGTATAGTGGTATTTAAAGTAAAATTTTACGCATGTATATTTCCATGAATTACCAGTGTCACGTGTCCTGTGTTGCCATTGTTCACACCCATCACACTGGATGGCCTTTTGTCGGGGGCGAACAGTCTTCTTGCATAAAATGCAGTTGTCAGTAAAATAAAAAAACAATGTTTAAAATGGATATAAATTATACTGTTGATATAAAAAAGTATGCATGTGAATCATATCAAATCCCAATCATTAGAACAGTACGAGTCATACTACAATAGCTTTGTACCATGCTCAAAATCCTTTTAAAAATAAATTAAACTTTACAATTCTGATCCAGAAAACATATACCAATTATACCATAATGCATTTCAACAATATATAGAAAACATATTATATGGTGCTTTTTAGACGGAAGCTTAGCCTTCGCTCTTTTGGTACCGCTCAGCTGCGGCGGAAAGGAATTTGCGATCGTCATCTAGCGGCTAATCACGTTAACATTGATTAGCTTGGTCCCCCGGCTCATTCTTTCCAAGGCAGGAGTTCATGAAGTAAAACGGGGACAGGGAACCAGGCTTAACTTTGATAAACTGGCCTGCCTGTCTGATATCGGATATGTGCTGTATACAGACAGGTGATCAATAATGTTTAGAGTCCGCTGCTGACACAAAAACTCTCGCTGACATAGAATTTAAATTGTCGGGGAAACCAAAACAGATCACCGAGTGCAGTTCTCTGCATCTGCTTTTGATGCAATTAATCAATTCGGTCACAATATTTTCCACATACAATACATCATTCCTTTTTTTGTCATGGACCTATAATTATCTCACACCTTTCACCTCACCTGGGGTATTTTATATAGTTTGCGAAAGTCCTATCACTTTCATACCCTAGATTACCTAGATAGAAGAAATCTGATCATTGTTTCACTGAAACTTACATATTTTAAATGTTCACTGACTGACTCAGCAGAGAGCTGGGCGTCCGGGAATTGGAAGCCCACTATATTTTCTGTCTAGTGGAGAGAGAGAGAGAGAGAGAGAATGAAACGTTTTCCGAGAATATATAAAAATACATATATTTGAACGTCTAACTTGTGTATTGAATAGATTGATTCTCACACATTAATTTTCTTCCACTTATTTTTCTTTGAAGAAGGATATGGAAATAACGAACAGTATTCAATCTCAACGTCCATTAAACAAATATGCAAATATGCAAAATAAGAGCAGAGCAAACACGGGAGGAGTGAGCATCCCCTGCCGACCGGTCACATCCGCTGTGTGCTCGTTGTCATAATAAGGAAATAACGGAAAAAATCCGTGGTCAATTCAGTGTATAAATAATGAACTAACAATTGGTATGAAAAACGTCAGTCAGCATTTTATTCAATGATAAATTGTATTTGCTGACAAGGTCATTGTATCGACCATAGAATTTACGAAATGATGACTTTAAACGAGACTGTTGATATATTCTTGTTTCATCAACTTGCTTGTCAATAATTTACCTCGTTTAAGAAATTGTTCATATGTATAGCATGCTCTTGCGTATCGAATCAACTGAGATATAAATACTCCGTATGCAGGTGATGAAGGTATATTGCTGCATAAGTAAGGGAAGTTGACGATAGAAAAGTTAAAGTCATCACGTTTATCATATAGCTTGCATTGAATACAATACCAACAAAAGACGACAAGCGACTTCGAAGTGAAACTCTACAAAGACTACAACAACATAGTGTTCGGGTAAATAAAACTAAATTCCATCCAAATAAAATGCATTGTCATGCTTCAAGCAATGTTTACTATTTGTTTTATTTTTTACATTTCTTTACATTTTATTTCTCTACAGGAAAACGATGGAAAATATAAGAAATAGGATGAACTTAAATTGGTCAACACTCAAAAGGGATTACGAAAACTGGTAGCAAAGCCAAGTTTGGAAAATTTCACTTTTTTTTAACAAACACTTGGTCGGTGTAAAAAACAAGAAGGTTAAGTTGCTATTAAATAAACCCATTTACACCGGAATGACTGTTTTAGACTTGTCGAAACTATTCATGTATCAATTTCATTATGGATATGTCAAGAAACAGTATGGTAGCAGAGCAACTTTGCTGATGACAGACACCGATTCCTTATTTTACAAGTTTCAAACGAAAGATTTGTATCAAGACATGTCTCGACACAGAGTTATTTGATACATCAAACTATCCCAAAAATCATTTCCTTTATAGCGAGGTCAACAAGAAAGTCGTGGGGAAAATGAAAGACGAAACCGGAGGTATGTAGTAATATGATTGATGTGTAATGTTGATTGTTTTTATGAGTCTTATACCATTTAACTGATACTTTTTTCATAATTATGTTTGCAGGTTATCCCGTAATAGAATTTGTAGGACTGCGAGCTAAAATGTTTTCATTTTTGATTCACGACGAGCAGGAAACGCTGATAAAAAAGGCAAAAGGAATTGCTAAATCAGTGATCACCAAGGAATTGAACCATTACCATTACAAGAATTGTCTCTTTGAACAACAACGATGTCGACATATGATGCAGAATATAGCTAGTGACAACCACGTCTTGTATCTAAAATCCATCAATAAAATATCTTTGTCGCCTTTTGATGAGAAGCGTTGGTGGTTGACTCCATTTGGAGTACATAGCTATTCTTATGGACATTATAAAATTGATGAATATGATTAACAATTAAAATAACAATGTTCGTCTTTGATGTATATTTTAATTGCTTATAAAGAGTATGAATTGGACACATGTGTTTACGTACTATCACTACATATATATGATGTAAATAACATTAATGAATAAATGACTCATCATTTACTAATGTACTTATAATTGATTAAGAAAAAAAAGTCATTCATTCTTTTAAAACCATAAACGTTACATTGCTTACTTATTAAAATATTGAATGTCGATCTTTTTGATTTTTACAAATGTAGTTAACGCTAATGGTTTTATTTATCATTTCAAAATTTTAGGTAATTTAACAGATTTGACAAAAAAAACTTTAAAAGTATACTTAAATTATGCTTATTGATGGAAACAATGTGATTCCTTTACACTTATTATATAGTTTTGCATGCTTTTACATTTCTCTGTCAATTTCAGAAACTCATTACAATGATAGTCTGCTTTGTTAAAAATGTCGAAGGTGTCAAAAAGAACATTTTCAAAGTCTTGTAATTCAGTCAAAGACATCTTTTCTTTCTCACAACTGTTACAGTTCTACAAATTAACAAAATTGACAGCGATTGTCCCCTGACTATTGGTTGTGGTGCTGGTCACGTTGCTAATGAGTGTTGACAACTCCTCTCTTATTGTCGCTGTGACCCGCTGCGTAACTTGTCTTGTGATGGTTTCCAGGTCGTCAATGGGAAAGAGGTGTTACAGTAGCTGTCGCCACCGGTTCCATATTTGATCCATGTACCCGTCGTCTTTTGTTATGTTTGGAGACAGGGGTTGTTACTGCCTTAGCTTTAGTTGATTTTCTCTTATGTGGCATGATTATAAATGATGGATAGGCTTCTAGCTTTAGTTGATTTTCTCTTACGTGGCATGATTATTAATGATGGATAGGCTACTGAAATATAAATAAACTTTCTTTGGTTAGTGTACATAGTTCCTTTCTCTTGACGACTATAAATAGAAGGGTTAATCTGTAAACATCCGGTGACTATAAACCGGCAAATGATATGAGCAAGCCTTAAAATTCCGGATGTTGATCTGTAACCAATATATTATCCTAAACCACGATTAATGGACTGATTATTTTGCAGGCATCACGGATTAATTCACAGAAACAAGCAAGTAATTTATATTATTATAATGTAGTCAAATAATCCTGCAAGAACACTTAAAAAAGTATACTTGGGTTTTTAATTGCCATTAAATAAGCCTCGAGGGAGGCGTAAATTAATGTATCCCCATAATTAAACAAGTGAATAGTGCTACAGTGTAATTAAATCCGAGTAATGAGATGAGCCTCTGGGAGGCATAAAATTAAATATGTATACATCTCGGGAAAACACAAGTTAACGTAAATTGTGTTACCTTCCCGTGCAATGAGATGAGCCTCGGGGAGGCGTAAGATAAAAATACATCTCAGAAATACACAAGTAAATTGTGTTGATTCCCGTGCAATGAGATGAGCCTCAGGGAGGCGTAAAATAATCAAAGTTCTCAGAAGTACTGAAAGCCGCGCTCATTTACAGGGTAATGAACAAAGACCGCAATGACAGTTTAAAAACAAGCTGATTCAGACATTGAAAAGATGATTATATAACTATATATATATATATGTCATATATAGCATTAAAAAGCTTTAAAATTAATTAAAATGTAGCTAGAATTTAAAAGCGTAAAATATTTGTCACATGTATCATTTCGGGGTTTTACATACCAACAGAAGTAAATAAACACTGATGCAGCAAGATTATTTAAGGCCAAACAATTATGCACAGATGGGTCATCAGCGGGGAGTTTTGCATCAAAGCGTACATCAAGTCATTAATGAAGTTCCCTGTATTTGCATAAGCCTGATAGTACATCCTTTATTTATAGAATATGACGCAGACAGGGATACCTGATGAAAACCTTTCGCATATTTTAACCAAATGATTAATCATTGAAAAAGATACAAAGTATTTTATTAGAATTATTTTTTAATAATTTCAGATAACTATGAAAATAATTCAGTGTTTGTATTGCCTCAAAGGTGATTGCGCAGACGTACTATATTCTAACTCGTAAATTTAATTTGACGGTGAAGAAGCAGCATTTTCTGTTGCTCACCGTCGGAATATCAGGGCATTTCTCTACGAGAAATGAGCCCGGCTAAAAATACATCTCAGAAATACGCAAGTAAATTGTGTTAATTCCCGTGCAATGAGATGAGCCTCGGGGAGGCCCACGGGGAGGCGTGAAATAAAGATTCATCTCGGAAAAAACACATGCCACCTGGTTTTAGTAGATAGAAAGCAATTAAATGAGCCCCGAAAAAGTGATCAAGATTAACCCACAATTCAATTTGATTCCAATGCAGAGCAAAAGAACGCATTTTTGTGCGCAATAAATAGACAGTTTTCAGCTCACTTGAGCTGAAACCTCAAGTGAGCTTTTCTAATCACATTAAGTCCAGCGCCCATCTGTCTGTAAACTTTTAACATTTTCGACTTTTTCTCAAGAACCGCTGGACCAATTTCAACTAATCTTGCAACAAAGTATCCTTGGGTGAAGGTGATTTAGGTTTGTACAAATGAAGGGACTTCATTTAATTTGCTAGTATATAATCATAGTAATTTTCTTCTATGTAGAATAATTAATAAAAATATATCACTCTGGAATAAATTAATTTCCTCCTGTCTTGTCTGTTCACATGATTGAACAGCACACTTTTTCTTTATCATTTGAATTGTTGTTTCACTCATAGGGGGACGATTTCATTCTATCAAAACATTTCTGAGATGAAATGGTCTAAAACCACAGTGAATCATCCCTGTAAACATAATTGCAAAATAAAAAAAATATATTTTTTTAGACATTTATTATTTTAATTGTGTGCGTATGTTAAAATCCTCCTCTTTGTCATGCATGCTCAGTTACTTCCTACAAGCGTTCATAGGGATTACAAGGTTAATTTGCCAAATTTTATGAAACAAGTGAATATTTCTTCAGATTTGCCGAATGCGGCATAATATCTAAGAGGTTTGAAACAAACATGTGGCTCGATCCATCCGCATACTTCTTAATTGCTTCCGGGAGGTTTAGGTCCGTAATGCTGTAGCTTCAAAATATAAATATACATAATATAGAAACAAAACGGAAATAACTTTGATATACGCTCTGTTTGGTGTTTTGTCAATTTTTATTTGAGTAGTAAATGTTTAAATGGATAATAATTAATGTAAAAAAGAGTTTTTGTGCAAGTATATATCTTTTAAATATCAAGTACAAAGGTGCAATGCTGTATTGTGTTTTACATTTGTATACATTATACATACCGATAACTGCATATTTGCTGACGCAACAAGCTCCCGACTCATCTCTCTTTCTTGTATGGATTGGACACAACGACAAACACTTGTCACAACGGATGTGCAGGATACTGCCTTAACCGCATTTCTTCTCAGAGAGAATATTTGACAAGTGAAGGGAGATTTGCACAAATGCCAGAATGAATTTTCTGCTAAAATGTCAAGTTCAACTACTCTTCTACTATTTTTCAAAGATCCAAGTCATCATTATCATCATTTTCATTGCGTGGACCCTGCGGTGCACGCAGTAAATATATAAGCGAAGTTAAACCGGATGCCCTGGGCAAACGACAGGCTACGCATGCGCGCGAATGCTAGAGAGTTCGCACCTTGGGTAACTTGCCCGTAGAATAATTCGCCCTATTCGAATTAAAATATGCCATTCATTGGCAAATCGCGCTTTTAAATCTGCACAGCGCATTTACAAATTCATTGGCAGATCCGATTTCCACTCTTTTATATATATTTTTATACTAAACATTGGTTCTATGGTAAAAACATTTTAAGACGTTACAGTACCGGTATATAGATATACATGTTACTTAACATGAATGAGAAACGTCACTCAACGAACAGAGATACATGTAGTTTGTAAAGCTTTTAAAGTAGAGCAAGTTTTCACCGGCATTAGTTTTGTGCATCAAGACTTGCAAAATATTATAATATTTCAGCAATCTAATTATTGTTTGATAAAGGTCTGTATAGCAAGGGCTTTTAATGTGTGTGTTGGTGGGTGGGGTGGAGGCTCCGGCAAAATACAAAACAAACTGCGATGTACAGAGATGTGCTACACGTGAACCATCAGATCTCCATTTTTCCCATGATAAATTTCTTCCGTATAAATCCAGAACAGGTGTCAAGTCCCAGCCAATATGTGTTACATGTGTCAAAATAACCCGATTTTTTAAACATATTAAAATTGACAAAACTTAAGATCGCTTATCGGAGATAAAATGTCACATTTGTGCTTTGAGACTACGATCAGTTATAAGTGGCAGATAATTTTAGAATAAGCGGACAAACCTTACATGAATATTCCCTATACCTAGAAATTTTCTTAATAGAATTTCAGTTAGAAAAAACACGCATATGGTCCACGTATTGCAGTCCTTTTTTAAAGGACAGCAACTTGTGTTTATCATTTTCGTGTTTATCTTCAAAACTGACATTAGAAATTGTCTGTTGTAACTTTGTAAAAATAAGATCGCTTATTTGATCTGTTTTGAATTTACCAATGTTTGCCGTTCTGTTGTATGTCGTCCGTTATATTGTTCTCAAATGTCATGTATCAGGATTGAAATTATGCTTTGAATCGATGTAATGTGAAAGCTTTCGCCGATTTACGGGACAATTTTAATGACGTAACTACAGAAACGTGATGTTAATTGTTCCAAACGTCAGATTTATTTTCCCAGTGCGTTGTACGTCTTGAATTGTTTTGAATATTTCTGGAACCATTCCCCTTACAATATGGGGTAAAGAAATAAGGAAATCAAGTTTGCCCTAACAAAAAAATACTATGGTTAACTATAGTTAACTATAGTTTACTATAGTTAACTATAGTGATAACTTTGAAAACTTTGATTTACTCTAGTGATAACTTTGACACTTTGAAAAACTATGACAAAAACTTTGACACTTTGAAAAACTTTGGCGAAAACTTTGACACTTTGAAAAATTTTGACGAAAACTTTGACACTTTGAAAAACTTTGGCGAAAACTTTTATACTTTGAAAAACTTTGGCGAAAATTTGACACTTTGAAAAACATTATCGAAAACTTGAATACTTTGAAAAACTTAATTAAAAACTTGGATACTTCGAAAACTTAATCGAAAACTTGGATACTTCGAAAAACTTTATCGAGAACGAAAACTTTGACACTTTGAAAAACTTTGGCGAAAACTTTGACACTTTGAAAAACTTTGGCGAAAATTTTGACACTTTGAAAAACTTTGGCGAAAACTTTGACACTTTGAAAAACTTTGACGAAAACTTTGACACTTTGAAAAACTCTGACGAAAACTTTGACACTTTGACTTACTATATAGTTAACTATAGTAAACTATAGTTAACTATAGTATTTTTTGTTAGGGTGGCGAAGCCTACTCCATAACGAATGTTTAGGTCCGATCATATGATGAGAAAAATGTAACAACTAGTCAAGACACTGTAAAGACTTGTTTTAGTAAAGACTGACGATATTGGAAAATATTTTCTCTACACACCGACAGAAGAAGTGTCAAAACATAAGAAACAAATAATCATTATTCCGTTAATAGTGCCATCACTCATGTGTGTTATGCGTGTCACAAGAGCATCGGATTGTTTAATGCAGAAGCAACTTTTTGTAAAATGTGCCAAATGTTATAGAAATTATTATATATTATTTAACTTTCCTACTTCTCCTTTTATCGATACTCATGCTCCTTTTGCTTTAGTTATGATTGTGGCTACATCTTCCACTTCGGGCTCAAGGAATTTCTGATCAATATCCTCACAGATATTGTCATCAGTTGTATCCATGATCTGCAACAATCAAATTTTATAGAGAAGAATTACAATTTTTTTTACAACTAGTGTTGCATGTAGTGTGGATAAAATTTATGCAATTTCAGTTGGTTATGAAATTAAGCCACTTGACTTTTTATTATTATTTAAAGTAATAAGTCACTCTGTCTTACACAGGTATATGTATGTATATTTACAATATATGTAACCTTGGAAGCCTCATTTAAGTTCATGGCGCCATCTTGTTTCTGGCTGAATCCTTTCACAATAAGGGATTTCTTTACTGACTGAGTCAATTTCTATACACGCTTCTCTGGCATGAATAGTTCATGGATTTCTTGATACTTTGTCATGCTGGTCGGCACACATGTTCCAAAGTACTGACCATTGGAATGTGATCATACATCTGTCCCTTCTAACACAAACATTTTCTGCTGGGCTCCGTGATTCTGAAGTAATGGAAAGGGAAATTTCTCCCTTAATATATCTTCGTCTAAACACATATGTGGATATTAAAGATTACAGCAGAGAGAAAAGAGCCGGAGGATATAGCAGAGTTTCAAAAGTCGAAGATATACACAGTGCGGTTGAGATGTTTGAAGACATAGAGGGGGATTTGGGTGATGGGGAGTTGCAGGAGGAAAATTTTCTGTTGGCCAGAAATTTTCTAATGTTGTACCTCCCGATTAATAATGGGCAGAGGATGGGCGCCCTAATCAACTTAAAAGTCAGAAATATTAAAACTGCAGTGAAGAAAGACAATAGCCACGTGGCAGTTGCAAATTTTTTCGTTCTTCATTTCTTTTTTTGAATGGTACGTTAGGGAGTGGGGATTTCTAAGTGTTATTTCTACTAAAAATAATCAGGATCTTTAAACATTATTTTTTTTAAGATTGCACATCACAAAACTGGCTACATAGCCTCCATCACCCTTGTTTTTTCAGAGGAATTGTCGAAATTCATGCAGATATACTTGAGCAAAATCTGACCAAGGTTACTAGGGTTCACCAGTGAGCTGGAGGAGGAGAAGTCTGCTTTTTTTATCTACTCCTCAATGACGGCCAGTCCCTCTGCTTTGAATCAATCGTCAATAAATAAAGCCATAAAATCAATCTGGAAGGCCTCAGACCAAACAAAGTCCATTTCGGCAACTCAACTGAGGAAGGCCACAGCTACCTCAGTAAGTTAGTTATAGGAAGAGAGATAGATAGATAAGATAGGTAGATGGATAGATAGATAGATAGTTTTTCTTTATAGGTTAGATCTAAGTACCCACTGGCCCGTGACATTCTGGCCCAACAAATAAACCACTGCCCCTCGACTCAGGATGCCTATTACATGCTGACCTAGAAAAAAACTGATGCTGTAAAGATTGCCAGAGTATTAGAGAGTATTATGAGAAATGTGGACGAAGAGGTTTGTTTTCAATGCTTAATGTAAAAATTCATGATTCAAATATCTTTGACAATTTTGAAAGATTTGCTTTTAGGTACAGTTTTATGCTGTGTATTATGGCGTATTTTCTTTCCTTAGGTCATGGAAAATGACGGACATGATGGTCCCATTATCCAGGAGGTGGATGATATCGACAAAGAAAACACACTTCCACTGGTATGGTTCTAAATGAACTATGTCTCTTTATTATTACATAAGCCTATTATTTTTAAACAAATTAAAAAAAATACTTGTATAAGCCTAAGGGATCCCTGCCAGCACCACAACACAAGGGGAGACTGTTCACCACTAAAAAAGCTGAATTTAGCATCAGTACTTGCAAAAATGTTTAAAGCACAGAATTCCCTCCCAGGAATGTAACTGAAAATGTCATTAGCCAGGGGTTTTTTAAGGGGTCGTAGGGGGCCTGTATAAGGCCCCATTCCCAATGGTAAAAAGTATGTGTTTTTCCCAATTTCATCAAAGAAAATTCCCAAAAGAGAATCAAAACCAGAAGTCTCTGTCGAGACTGTAGCTCTACTGGTTTGTACTTATCAAAAACCATTGCACTATTTTATGTATCTTTGTGTAGTCTACATGTGTGCCAACTTATTTTGAAATCAAACTAAAACTGTAGAAGGAGTAGCATTTTAAAGGAATTTCACAGAAAATTCTATTTTTAGTAACTATGGTAACACCGTTCATCGAAATCAAAAACTGATGCATTATTCTATGTATCTAAGTGTAGTCTACTTGTGTGCCAATTTATATTGAAATCAGACCAAAATTGTAGAAGGAGTAGCGTTTTAAAGGAATTTCACAGAAAATTCTATTTTTAGTAACCATGGCAACACCGTTCATCGAAATCAAAAACCAATACACTATTCTATGTATGTTAGTGTAGTCTACTTGTGTGCCAAGTTATATTGAAATCAGACCAAAATTGAGGAAGGAGTAGTATTTTAAAGGAATTTCACATAAAATTCTATTTTTAGTAACCATGGCAACACCCTTCATCGAAATTAAAAACCGATACACTATTCCATGTATGTTAGTGTAGTCTACTTGTGTGCCAAGTTATATTGAAATCAGACCAAAATTGAGGAAAGAGTAGTGTTTTAAAGGAATTTCACAGAAAATTCTATTTTTAGTAACCATGACAACACCCTTCATCGAAATTAAAAACAGATGCAATATCCTATGTATCTAAGTGTAGTCTACTTGTGTGCCAAGTTATACTGAAATCAGACCATCACCGTAGAAGGAGTAGTGTTTTAAAAGAATTTCATAGAGAATTCTATTTTTAGTAACCATGGCAACACCATTCATCGAAATCAAAAACCGATGCACTATTCTATGTATCTTAGTGTAGTCTACTTGTGTGCCAAGTTATATTGATATCAGACCAAAATTGTAGAAGGAGTAGCGTTTTATAAGAACTTCACAGAAATTTCTATTTTTAGTAACCATGGCAACACCCTTCATCGAAATCGAAAACCGATGCATTATTCTATGTCTCTTAGTGTAGTCTACTTGTGTGCCAAGTTATATTGATATCAGACCAAAATTGTAGAAGGAGTAGTGTTTTAAAGGAATTTCACAGAAAATTCTATTTTTAGTAACCATGGCAACACCGTTCACCGAAATCAAAAACAGATGCACTATTCTATGTATCTTAGTGTAGTCTACTTGTGTGCCAAGTTATATTGAAATCAGACCAAAACTGTAGAAGGAGTAGCGTTTTAAAGGAATTTCACAGAAAATTCTATTTTTAGTAACCATGGCAACACCGTTCATCGAAATCAAAAACCGATGCACTATTCTATGTATCTTAGTGTAGTCTACTTGTGTGCCAAGTTATATTGAAATCAGACAAAAACTGTAGAAGGAGTAGCGTTTTAAAGGAATTTCACAGAAAATTCTATTTTTAGTAACCATGGCAACACCGTTCATCGAAATCAAAAACCGATGCACTATTCTATGTATCTTAGTGTAGTCTACTTGTGTGCCAAGTAATATTGAAATCAGACTAAAATTGTAGGAGGAGTAGCGTTTTTAAAAATTGTTTACAGACAGACGGACAGACAGACAGACAGACAGACAGACAGACGGACGGACGCCGGACGCATTACTATCGCATAAGCTCCTCTGGTCTCTGACCAGTAGAGCTAACAAACAAACCAATTAAAAAATGTTCAAACGCAGTAACATTTCTATCAAAAGTATTGTTCTAAATAAAAATCTAAAAGGTATTCTCCCAAAACTGATTGACTGAATGCAAAATAAGTCAAAGAAACACTTTGCAAATAAAACAAAAACCCTCTTATTTGAATTTATATAGAAAAAAATATTAAATATGATACTTTTCCCAATATCATCCAAATGTCGCTATTTTTCCCAATTGGAAAGGCCCTTGTTTTTAAGACCTAGAAAAAACCCTGTTAGCTTTAAGTTCCAAAATGACCAGTTGAAGATCTTTTTTCTTATCCACAGTAGGTTTGGATTGACCTGAGGTTTTCATGCTAAGCTGTGTCTGAACACTGGACTTTATTTTTTCCTGCATTTGCACACACGAGGCAATCTTCTTAGCACTTTTATAAGTTAGATTTGCACCCTGATGTCTTATTTTCTTCTTTATAACATATACGCATATGCTGTATATATACCTTTATAGATATGGATGTTTTTATTTTTGGATGTATTTAAAAATGGCGGAGGGCCAATTAAAGATTTATGACGCAAGGTTGTGCAATTCTTAAATTAACATCTGAGCATGCGCCATCTACGGAATCTAAAATTAGCAATTCATAAAAAAATTACATCTGAGTACATGTGCAATCTATCAAAAATAAAGTAGGCCTTTTAGCAAGATTATGTGATTCATCAAAAAGACACCTGAGCATCCGCTATCTATCGGAGTAAAGTGGGCATTACTTTAGCATAAATTAACAAGAATATATGAAAGTTTCTACGATTTGAATTATCAATGTGTTAAAAAAAAGATGGCCATTAAATTGTCATTGAGAAGACAAGAAGAAGAAATCCCTCCTCAGACAGAAGACTGGGATGAGGTACTGAGATTTGTACAGCGCCCCCCAGGAAGGATGGTTTTGGAGAACGGGGAAAACGTTCTTACGTTTTATGACTCGCCGAAAGAAGAAGAAGAAAAAGAAATGTAATGGCACTCAGTGCCATTACAAAACCAGAAGTCTTTGTCAAGACTGTAGCTCTACTGGTTTGTACTTATCAACCATTGCACTATTTTATGTATCTTTGTGTAGTCTACTTGTGTGCCAACTTATGTATGTATTCTATGTATGTTAGTGCAGTCTACTTGTGTACCAAGTAATACTGAAATCAGACAAAAACTGTAGGAGTAGCGTTTAAAAGGAATTTCACAGAAAATTCAATTTTTAGTAACCATGGCAACACCGTTCATCCAAATCAAAAACCTATGCACTATTCTATCTAATTGTAGTCTACTTGTGTACCAAGTGTGTACCAAGTTATACTGAAATCAGACAAAAACTGTAGAAGGAGTAGCGTTTTTAAGGAATGTTACACAAAATTCCATTTTTAGTAACCATGGCAACAATGTTCATCTAAATCAAAAACCGATGCATTATTCTATGTATCTTAGTGTAGTCTACATGTGTGCAAAGTTATACTGAAATCAGACAAAAACTGTAGAAGGAGTAGCATTTTAAAGGAATTTCACAGAAAATTCTATTTTTAGTAACCATGGCAACACCGTTCATCGAAATCAAAAAACGATGCACTATTCTATGTATCTTAGTATAGTCTACTTGTGTGCCAAGTTATATTGAAATCAGACCAAAACTGTAGTAGGAGTAGCGTTTTTAAGAAATTTCACAGAAAATTCTATTTTTAGTAACCATGGCAACACCGTTCATCCAAATCAAAAACCGATGCACTATTCTATGTTTCTAAGTGTAGTTTACTTGTGTGCCAAGTTATACTGAAATCAAACTAAAATTGTAAGAGGGGTAGCGTTTTGAAGAATTGTTTACAGACGGACAGACAGACAGACGGACGCCGGACGCATTACTATCGCATAAGCTCTTCTGGTCTCTGACCAGTAGAGCTAAAAACCACATTTTACGAAAAGATATCTAAAAACAGTCAAAGAAACGATTGTCAGTGTTTGTTACATTTTTTTCGTCGTTCAATTATTTAAAATTTGCTCCAAACTTCCTTCTTTGAAACGTTTAAGGTTTTTAAGTAAGTTGGAAGTTTGATTCAAATGATAAAATTTTTCTAATAAGTTGATACTTAAAGATTTTAGAATTATGATTTAAAATATCCAAAATTTGAAAACTGAATATAGCATTTCATATTTTGGATATTTTGAATTAAATTTCCAAAAAAAAAAAAAAACTCAAAAATGTACAAACGTGTTTTGTTTATTTAAAACACTGGATGAAAAATACAGTTTCCGCATGGCTGAAACTCTACTGAAACTCTGCGGAAACTTAAGGTTACTAATAGTTTCTGCAAAGTTTCAGTGCGGAAACTTCAAGTTTCATCAAGTTTCCGCAGTGCGGAAACCAAAGGTGTCCACGAATCCAAATAGTTTCCGCAACTGAAACTTGCTGAAACTTGAGGTATACGCAAGGTTTCAGTATGCGTTTACAATATTGATATACATAGGGTATACTATAGGTTTCCGCAACGGAAACTGTAGTATTGACTACACAATTTTAGCCCTGGTTTTCAACCAAAAGTCATTTTCCCCCTGAATTCTCATATTGGAAAAAACAACAACACACTAACACTAGTTATCAAAGAATATTTAATGTTATTATCAACATTTACATACATCGGTTGAACATTTTTCTCTTGCATCATAAACATTTTTACAGCTAAGTCCGAGCCCTCAAGTCACGACAGGAGGACAGAGAAAATGTCTGCATTTAATGATGTCTCATACATCAGAGATATAATCTTGCGAGAGGAACTTAGAACTGCATTACTGCAATCAATCAACTAAACCTGAATTCGGTTTATGCAAGTCTAGTATTATTAAGGAAATGTAAAATTACTTGGTATAATAAATGCACAAGTTCACATCATAAGTAGCCAATAAGCACCAAGGTGGATTCCTTTGTTAAAAATTCAGTTTGTAGTCCATCATCAACCAACAGAAAAGTCCTTGAGTGGTTCTCATTCTTTGATGACCCACTTACACTTATCATGCTTATGCTAGTGGTGGCTGCATGTTTTCGGAACTGTGCAACACATCACTGTAGTCTGCATGTATGACCTGTTCCAGTTTCAGTTGACTTTAAAAATATCAATGCTTGAGTATAGAGAGACTTGTTTTCATCATTGGAGAAATGATATCATGTTCAAGTTGGATTGATCTGCTCATCAGTTACTTCAACCTATTGAAAATATATATAAATATAGTTTAACAAAATCCCAATCTAAATAAAACAACATGTTAGATCCTCTCGCATACTCGCTTCACAACATCTAACAACATCCCATAGAAGGTCACGTCAGATGTCAAATACGGAACAACTCTAGACTTATTCGTTCCAATTTATGAAATACAATAATTTTGCAGTTGACTATTTGATTGGTTAATAGAATTTGACCTCTGACGTGACACTCTACAGGATGTTGTTAGATATAGGCAGTATCTAACATTTAATATTAATTGGATGGACAAAGTCCCTAATGCTGTTCTAGTACAAGCTTTTGTTTGATTAATTTCACATTTTAAGCATTTTTTTTTATCAGAATGATTTAAAATGAAATCTAAAAATTTATCAAGTGTAAAATATCATTAGTTTATTAAAGATGCCTCTTTTAAACACTTGACTAGGGATAATGAAATAAACAAACTTGAATTTATTTAAACATGTTAAATGTACCTGAATATGTATGTATAGATTTGTTCCTGATTTTCAGAATAAATTAAGGAATTTTCTTTCATTCTACTTGTTCATCAAAATATTTTTTTTTATTTGAATAACAACTAGAGGCCCATAGACCTAATAGGTATCATGTAACAACTTTCACTCAATTGAATTTGGTTCGTGTTTTAAACAAAAAGCCATGAAATTCCAAATTTTGAAAGACGCACCATTGTTTATCATAATTATACACTTAACATGCTTACTCTGGTTACTCAGAAACCAAAGGTGGATCAGAGTAATAAAGATAAAATGCTATTCCATTTTAAAACCACCAGTTGTGTACCCCACCCCACAGGAACCACTAACCCTGGGGCCACAGATTTCAAAATTTTCTAAATGTTATCTTAAGTTTTATTTCATCATAAATGGTTGATTAATTCCAAAGAGCTATATGGACCAACCCTAGTACTAAAACCCCTGACCTTGGGGCTATGAATTTCATAATTATGGTAGATGACTCAGTGCTCATTTCAATTATGCCAACAGTTTGACTGCTTGATGTCCAGGAGTAAAAATGAAGGGGGGGGTATCATAAAATTTGCAAATTTTGTTCCCCTTCACCCGTAGATGCTTTGTACCAAAATTGGTTGAAATTGGTTGAGCGGTTGCAAGGAAGAAGCTGAAAATGTTCAAATGTCAACACACGACAGACAAAAACAGATAGTAATAGGTCACCTGAGTTTACTAAGGTGACCTAAAAATAGGCCTGCTTATAAATACTTATTTTAAATAAATCAGAGAATTTTAGTAGTTAGCTCGCAAAATGAGACTTTCTAAGAAAATGTTAACATCTGTTAATTTGATGGAAATGCCGAACATATAAAGATATTATATAAAGCTTAAAAAGTAGAGGAAAGCAGCTTACACCCCCCCCTCCCCCACAACACACACTGACAACCACTGACTATTATAAATAGAGAGCTTTAAATTATACAGTGAGATTAAGAAAATAAAAACATAAACTTTGTGCTTTAGTCCTTAATTTCCTAAAATAGAGTTACATAAGTTCTTACTACTAAAACATACTTTTTAACAGAAGTATTCTTCATCCTCTCTTAGTTTTCAGATGATTTGTTCCATGGATATCTGAAATTAAAATAGATCGAGTTAGTACAGTACCGTACAGTAATAACTTTTTTGTTTTTAGCATGAGCTCAGAAAAGTCCCAAAAACTACTTGCATGCCCATTTCCTTGCACCTGACATGCAGTGAAAATTCTATTGGACACATGACAAAGAAAAAAAATGATTGGAAATTGTATCATTTTAAAATGGACACAGTCACACTCTGGTCTAATTCTAAGTGGCAGTCCTATCAGGCTATCACAATCTCAATTTACAAGATTTTGAAAAGCAATTATATCTGAGAGTGAGAAAAATTAAATAAGTTATAATTTTCCATAAAAGCAAGACTACATCTAAATTATGTTTGTTTAAGATATGTAGGCCTTCTCCGATTCAAAATTATAATTCATTTGATAATTAATTTTATTTAATATTCTATTTTAAAACATTGCTGTGACGTCAAGCCTTTGTTCTTGCAGTCTAAAAATTTACCTGTAGCCGTCCGATAATAATAATTACCAGTCTGATAATATATTATCGGACGGCAATGATAACAAAATCGGACGGTGTTTAAAAAACAAAAAGAAGAGTGAAATTAAGATTAAATATGTCCAGAAACCCCCGATAAATATGTGAGGAAAAAATCCAGGGAAACCAAACGCAAGGAAATTAAGTTGATCACAATACAAAATAGCAAATCCATGAAAAGAAAGCCGATTTTAAACCTTCCACAACATTAATTTTCACTCATTAAAAGAGTTTTTGATTCAGCGCTTTGAATAAGCGAATTTAAATCCATTTCCAAAAAAAGATGGCCACAATTTCAAAACCTGAGAATTTCCATTATCTAAGCTAAAAATTCAGCTAGGGTAAAAATCCGCATTTTACTTGCCATGGTGATGGTTAAAATATCACCCAAAATTATGTCAGCATCAATGTCAATTTATGCACATCATAAATAAAATTATTCCCCCCAAAAACCTTTCACCACCGTACCCCTGTCCTGCTAAACGAAACGACTGCCATTGAATGAATGAAATTAATGAAACAAGAGTTCACTCACTTTTTTACTGTTCACTCATTTTTTTATCTACATATCAGACGGGTAGAAAACAATGGATGCCAAAACTCCCATTGTGTTATTATCGGACTCCTCCAGGTAACTTTTGGACATTTATATGGCAATGTTTTAAGTAAGATATATGCCTCATACTATTCTATATGTAAAATTATCAGACAGTTTTCGGCCCTAACGGGCCTCAAACAGTCTGATAATTTTACATATAGAACAGTGTTCGGCATATATCCATTACTTACATCAAGGGAAGATCATTTGTATAATAACACAGAACTAGGACTCTTCAGTGGCCATTGTTGAAAACTGATTTAATTAGTGATAGAAATATGGCAAATGGTAAACAGCTATAACCCTTAAAGAGAGATTACAAAAATCTTATTTGTGTATCAGTCATTTTATCAAGTCAAAAAAATTTAGAGATCATAAAAGTATTATGTCAAATTTTCATAATGGGTCACATTGCCAGTGGTTAGAGCGACATGCCTAGAGTTGGGGAGTGAGAGCTGATTCCTACATCAAGGGTCTGAATCCAATGTAGTACATAGAGACTGGTCCCTCGAATGAGACCTGTGTTGGTGACGTGTCCACATTAACAAAAAGTTCTCTAAAGGGTAACAAATAAATACAAGTATATGACTGTATAATGAATCAATATATGTAACTTAAGAAATTGAAAATGGCCAATTGCCCATTTCATCAAGCTCCAGTCTATCATAATACATACTTCAGGTAAATACTGTTCTGTTCATATCAAGAGAATCATTTTTATGGTTGTGATTTCTGATGTACATGTGTATTTAGAAACTGCACCACATTTAATACACAAGGTACAATAAAAACATGGTATTTCTAATGAACAATTACACCATGCACACTACCGGTAACCGGGTAAATCAAGTTTTAGGTTGCTAAAATAGTGTTAATTGTTTCATATAGATCAAAACATGCACATGTGTCAGCATGATGTTTATGTATCTTTGTGTATAACTATTTTGTTCACGTACGACAATGTTTCAAACTCATAATGTATGGTATGAAACTTAATACAATACTTCAACTTGAATAATGTCAGGCATTCTGAAAATTATCAAGTCACTTTCATATCACAAAATCTGCAAGTTCTCAGGAATTTTACTTTCATTACTATATAACATGTACAAATTGGCATTTCACAGTGATACAATACTACACAATGGACATTCTCCCAACATGATGCCCTCTAACATGTCTAATATTTACGATTCGAGACTGCATGTATGTTAAAAATATATTCAACCCCTTTTTCGGCTGTGCAGCACAGTCTTCCATCAATAATAAAAACAATTCAGCAAAAAATAAATGTAGGATTCAAGAAACTACTCCTGCGAATAACAATGAACACATCCAGCAGTTATAATGAACAACAAACCTCACCTTTTCTGAAAGAACATAGGCGTGGGGGCAAATCTTTCGATTTTCCGAAAAAGTAAACACCGGATACAAGTTCATAACGATATTATCCTCTAAAACCAACCTGCATTTAAAATTCCGGAATACTACAACACGTATTTTTGTTTTAGAAAAACACATTCTAATAATCATACGAAAACATGCAAGATAAATACAATGGTACAAAATGCATGCGGCCGTTTTAACAGCAATTAATTATACGTATTACAACCTAAGCTGAGAATGATTTACAAGGCGCTTTTTCAAA
The DNA here is from genome assembly GCA_003671525.1 of Saccostrea glomerata. NCBI lineage: Eukaryota > Metazoa > Mollusca > Bivalvia > Ostreida > Ostreidae > Saccostrea > Saccostrea glomerata. Next base: position 47,559 of record PRKT01001134.1, read on the forward strand.
ATAATTATAACTGTACAATGGTCGATTTGAATTTTTGGAACGCGCCGTTTTGACCCAACTTTATTCTTACGATTGCAGACAATAAAAACAAAAATAA
>PRKT01001134.1:77764-101271 GCA_003671525.1 Saccostrea glomerata
ATGGATGAAGCCGTAACTTTTCTATTTCTTGATGGAATTTTTTGAAACTCACAAGGCATGAATATAGTAGTAGTATGGACAAGATGACATGGTCAAAATTGCAAGATCTTACGCGCATGCACGTGCGCTTTGCTCTGATTTGCTGAAACTAAAGTCTCAATATCTTTCTTGTTTTACGTCATAATCCTTTGAAATTTTGAACTTAGTCACATATTATGAAGATCTACCGCATGATATATAAGAATTATCATGAAAGCACATAAATCCACGTGTGCTGCAATCTAATTGGCTAAAACTTTACATGCCTATATCTTTCTTGTTTCTCAACAAAACAGGATGAAGTTTAGAATATGAATAGGTATTATGGATTCCTACATGATATTGCTATCAAAATTGAATGCAAGGACGTGCTTGTTTGCACATGCGCACACGCAATGCGTAAAATGAACAATATATTTGAAAAACGGTAAAATTTATATTTTTATGACTTTTTAATGATTTCTGGAATATAAAGAAATGTTAATGGTTTAGACATGTCCTGATCACCTTGCATGTGCATGCACGTGCGTTTGCGAACAATGCGTTAAATGACAAAAAAGTGATATTATTGTAGCTTTTAAAATTCTTTTATGAAATCCTGCGATACTAAGCATATTGAAAACGGTTTTAAAGGAAATTTGCACAAAAAGGGAGTTGGGGAGCATTTGGGGAACATCTGTAACGGTCCCCGTTACAATTAGAACTAGTTTAGGTTGTATTTTTGATAACTGCACAATAATAATTACAGTACAGTTTATATTAACATTTAATTAATCAGATTATGAGTATAAATTGTTTCAACAGCGATTACAAGTAGATACACTATATTTCAGAACGTCACTTTAATTTGGCGACTATTGGGTCAACATCCTGCCTTACAGGAAGTTGAACAGGATCCCATAAGCCGGCTATTGCTCTTTGAGCAATAAGCCCGGCTAAAAATAATTGGGTTACTTGTTTAACATACAGAAGAAAAGAAATATAGATAAACCTTTACATATTAGAAAACAAACATATTTTGAAACATTTTAATTTTGAAAGTTGCAGATAATAAATTTATGTTATATTTGCTTCGCGACGTCATGCCGTTAAGCAAGACTTTTGTGGAATGAAATGTTATTTTTAAATAATATGTATTATGGCATCATTGTATCTCAACATCTATTTTTAGTATTCCGTTGTTATACTTATTTTTAGCCTGAGGGTTAATCTGTCTCTATTTTTATAAATATTTGTCTTTGTAACTCATCATTAACCAATGAAATTCGGAACTGTGATCACGTGGAAATCACTTTTGTTTTTACCCTAGTATGTGAAGGACGCTTTTATGTAAATAGAGGGATTGTTTTTGTAAAAAAGTAATACTTTTGACCGTGAACTTTAAGTAAAGAAGGAAATGATGTACGCGGGAGGATTTGTTTTAGCTTAAAGAAGTGATATTGAATGTAATTGCGATTATTTCCACTCATTTTAGTTTTTCCTATGTGGATTACTTAACCATCGGCGTCAGAGGTACGGACATTAGTGAAACGGGTAAATAGCACACATGGTGGATCCATCAGTGGTGGGCCTTATCGGACATTCATATGTGAGACGTTCAGAACGACGTTGGATGAAGACCTCTACAGAGTTTATTTTCGGGGTCAGGGAGGTTTGAGTCCTTGGTCTGTCCAACTCGCCAAAGCTATGCATCTTTACTGTAGTTCCTACAGTGTGTTTTTTTTTGGACATCGGGAAATTGATGCTACAACTCGTCCAGCGGTGGACATTGCTAAGGACATTGTTTCGTTTTCAAATAATCTTGTACATGGACTTGGCGTGGTTAACGTTGTTATTGATCAGCTACTTCGCCGCGACCCAAGGAAATCCCCGGCAGGCTACAACGACGAGGTTTTCAAAATAAACACGCATTTGGAAATTTTGAAATAAGAGGCCTCAGGGTCAGTGGTTCCTTTGGGGTATTTTTCAGACAAAACCTAATATTGATTTTGACTAACATAATACGAGGGTTGTCCCGTAAAATCGTGGACGAGTTGTCTAGTGTGAAAAATAAACATCACTGCGTTCTGAAATTTTCATTGTTATTTAGTACATAATTTAGTAATATACACAGCAAATTTCAGATAAATATATGCATAAATAAACAAATTATGAGATTTTTTGCCATGTATTGTATCACCTTACGGCGCATGGATTATAACGTCAATATGTCTAAAACAGCGTCACGTTTTATCTTTGCTGAAGATGAAGTTGGATGAGTCCGACTTAAATTTAGGAATTTCTTTGATACACATTCTTAAGTCTCCATAAACAACCGAAGAACCAATTGGCACCCTCTTGCGATCTTCTGAAGATTTATTAGTTAGTTACGGAAAATATTCTCATCATCATTCAACTAATAGAAAATCTCATATCGGCGGTCTACTGTAACAACGTCTTTTGCTATTACATTAGGAGTTTGTCCGTATGTTTTGTACTCCCCAGGGACTCGATCAAAAAATATTTCGCTGAGAAAACTCCTATTCCATTTGTATACTTAAGATATGGTGATATTTTTATAATTTCTTTTCTTTTATGGTCATTTCAAGTCTCTAAAGGTGTCATTACAACATCGAAATAAACCTCAACTGTTCTCCGGTGCGCCGTAACGTCATAAAACGTCGCCATTTGTCGTGCGTTGTGTTAACCACTTTCCAATTTCAAATGCTCGATAAACTGCCAAAAATTAAGCAAATGCCTTAAATTATTTTACAAAGACTACAAAATTGATTGTGGAATTGAATAAGAATAATTTTAATCTAAATTTATGTATTTAAAACTTTTATTTTGAATTCAAACTTGTGTATTCTTTCATAAAACCTTGGTTTTTTGACCGTGCGCCGTAGAGCAATACCTCGTGCACATTCAAGCATAATAAAATCTTTATTTTTGCCTATATTTTACCAAAAAATTATCATGCACTTAAATATGATAAATAAACATTTACTGAAATTTTCAGCTTAGTGCGCCCATTACTTTTCGAGAAAAACGCTTTGTCCACGATTTTACGGGACAACCCTCGTATAGAAACGATCATTGAAACCTCCAACACTTTCAGTCTTAAAAAAAACTTAAAATGATTAAATAAACTTGTATTCATTAATTAGGGATTAAATATGTATAATATATATCGTTTCTGAGGAATTTATATATTTTAAATGGTATAATCTAAAATAATATTTTCCATTCCGTTTTTCGTTCTGTGTTTTAGCAACACCCTTCAAAATGTAAACGGGTAGATATTGCATTCACTTGTGAAACCACGATTTTTTTCAGCAATTGAAGTTTAAAGATTTTCAAGTTGTTTTTTTTTTGTCTCATCTCTTCTGTATGCCTCAAAACTTGTTTACTACTTAATGAGCGTGCCCTGCGTAAAGCTACATAAGCTTGACCATCTCGATATTGATCCTGGAAAGAGACTACAACTTTTTCCAAAGTTTGCCCCTGAACTTTATGAACGGTACAGATCCAGGAAAGACGCAATGGAAATTGGGATCTTGTAACTTTTAAATTATTTTTGCTGCAAGACAGTGAGAACTGCACCTCAATTGGAAGAATTGAAGTTGCCAAAGGGTTAAATTCAAACAATAAAACTTTGATGCCAAACGTGTTTTTTTCCTGATTGAAGTATTGTCAAATTTAACCATGACTGCAAGAGGTGAAGAATTATCTTTGCAAATGAACCCAATAACTGTCCCTTGTTCACCATTTGTTAATCCATCCTGAACATAAAACATTGCGAATAATGATCATGACCCTTGCACTAGTGACTAAGGTAATGATTGTGGACTTCTCATTCAAAAGCTATGGAAGTGGTTTGATTGATTTCTGTAAAGTAGGCAAAGATAATGGGGTGTGTGTAGAAAGGAATAGTAACAGGCAAAAGTTGAAAAGTGGGTATTACGTGTGTAAAGAAAGTCCTACCCTACCTCTTTCATTGAAAAGATATGACCAAGGTGGAGGGTTGAGGAAGAAAAAAAAATATGAAAGGGAATCCATTTCAATTGCTAATATGCTTATGACATCCTAAGCATTCTTAACATGAAGATTTATCTTTAATATTTAGACACTATAACAGTACTTAAAGACACAGCACAATCATTTCCTTACTGTCAGAGACCTACATCACATCAGGCAACATACAAAGGTCTGGAAAAACTGAAGACATCCTATTGGAAGACTTGGAGGTACTATGTAAGCTGCCTTTTTCAAAGTGTGTCAGTTCATTTATAAAATGTTATCTTGTAAAGAATGATCATGCTTGTCACTCCAATGAATTAATTTATGTTTTGTATTTTAGCTCGCCTGAGCTGAAAGTTCAAATGACCTTTTTTAGATCACATCTTGTCCAACGTCCATCTGTCACAATTTGTGATCACTGTTATCTTCACTTTATTTTATTTCAGTGAATGATGATCCCCAAACATCCATTTCAGTGATTAAAGGGGAAGATGGATCCCTGCAGGCTTTGATCCTTGTGACAGGACAAATGAAAGCATTTTCAAAATTTCCAGAGGTGCTGTTTATAGATGGTGCTTACTGCACAAAAAAATATCGCTTGCCATTATACACATTTGTGGTAGAAGATGGTAATGGCTAAGGTCAGTCTGTAGCATAAAGCTTTGTAGCAAATGAGAAGAAAACAACAATTCAGACATTACTATTGAGGTGAAGACAATTATAAATTTTGAGGAGGCTGAAGTAGAATTTCTCGATAAAGATCTGAAAGAGATTACTAGCTTTAAATCAACTATGCCAGAGGCTTCAATACAAATATGCATATTCCACATGTTTTCCAGGCAATGTTGCGGGAAATACGATAGTTGCCAACCACAGAATCTGAAAAATACCAGTTAATAACTTAGCAAAATATGATATTTTAGAATGGAATTTTAGCTTGGACACTATTGCTTTTCTTCATATTTTATTCTGTATATACCCCCCTCCTCCCCCTAAAAATCTTTCTTTTGAATGGTAAAATGTTGATAATTTTTCCTGCATTTTGTAACTATATTTTCTTCAGGGACTGAAAATTATATATTAATTTTTTTTTTAAAACAAAGATCATTAATATTACACAAATTATATAAAGAAGACAACTGCCATATTGATGAAAAAGATGACTCTCTTGCCTAGGCCAAAGTAAATGCTACTCCCAAGAGAACAAATAAAAGAGGAACTTCATTGTAGAGGCTTTGTCATTTCAATGGTATTTCATAAAGACTGGGACGAAGAAGAGAGTATACTCTGGATAAATCTATAAAGTAAGCCACACAAATGAGTAAAAGATTCAGTATACCGCGTTTGTAATGAATCTCATGTACTATGTCATGGTGGACAGACCCCTACACCCAACCTCAGATACTCAACCCTGGGAGTTGGATATTTTTTTTTTTACAATTATACAAGTTACACTTATTCATCATGTGTACCTTACAAAAAAAAAACTCGTAATAGCCACCGTCTAAAAATATGAGAAGAATACTACCTTAAGTTACTTTTGCAAATATCTTTAAAATCTTTAAAGTTAGACTGCTACTTTAAGCTACATGGGGTGGATTACAATTTATATTTAGTAATTTATGCGTGGTTTTTATTAAAGGATGTAATAAAAAGAAGTCAATCGGAGAAAAGGCTTAATATAAGTGATATAAGCATATTCAATTCGATTTTTGGAAAATGTACGGAAAAGAAAGCCAAATTCAATCAATAAAAAACATATTTCCATCCATTTAAAAAACCATTAAAAGACATGCCATCTATGAGGAAAAGGGAAAAAATGCGATCACTTTTGTTTAGAACATGCCACTACAGAAATGATGAAATGTACGAGATAAAAATTTTGGACGAAACGAGTTGAGTAGTTTATAGACCAAGTAAAAGATTCTAAATGCCAAAGAGGAAAGTCTTCACTTACAATCGAGGGTGGCCACAATATGTGTTCTTCTTGCTTCAAAGTGCTTTTGAAGATCATCCAAAACTTTTACTACAGGTATTTCAAAAGAGCTATAAATAAGGAAAATCAGCAGCTACCTAAAGAAATACTAGGGGATTCAGAGTCAGGATGAGAAGTCATAATTATACTTTCATGCAGACAGAATTCCAGATAATGATGATATGATGTTGCTATACAAAACAAGAAAGATTGATCTTTGCTAATATGTCAATGAAAAAACATACATGTTCCTCCAATGTCAAATAACTTACACGCATTCAAATTTATCTCAACTCTAGTACAAATGCCAACAATATTCAGGGTTCAATAACTCCATAATATAAAACCAATCTGTCAAATCACGGGAGATTCTTCAAATACTTACTTGAGAAAGGAATTGGATCCTTACATCCCCCTACACAAAATCTACACACCTCATTGGAGCATAAGTCGTAACCAGTCATTGCTCCACAACACACAGAATAAATGAACGCACCTATGCAAGTGCAACAACTGGACACTCTTACGAAAGGGGACCATGAGCTGGACAAACTACAAGAGATGTACACTTCTACGCTAACACACCAAGCCACCCCACAATGGCTGGACAAACTACAAGAGATGTACACTTCTTCTCTAACACACCAAGCCACCCCACATTGGCCAGTACATTAATTTCCCAACATTGAACATCTCCAGATTATATTTTTACCACTCATCTCAAGAACGTATTGCAGTTTTTTTTCTCCGCTGTTGAAATAACGCGTCTAAAATCAAAGTTGTTCAGGCTGTCGGGTGACGTGGTGGTGTACAGACCCGGACCTTTCCATTGTCAAGCCAGGAGTCATCCTTTTGATGGTTTACATGTGCAACTATCAATGAGAAATTGATTCAACAGCATTTGCAATCGGATCACGCTTGCCCTTTTCCATAACCGATAAAAAGACTCGGATACCGGTGGAGCGTAGTGATTACACTGTCCCCATGAAATTATTCGCTGCTAGTGCGCATTTGTCAGTAGTGAAGCAACGAAAGTTGAACCCCTTTAAAATTTATAATGTAATCAATCAATTAATACACAGACCTATTACCCATATCATTCTCTCTCAGTGAGATTTGGCATTTGCCAGTAAGATTTCACATTCAATCAATATTACATATCACATATTATATAAATGGAGAACAATTTCTTTTCGGAATACTAAAACATGGTTTAATAACATGGTCATGATCATTTCATAACACAAGTCAAGATGACATAACTTTGTTTGAAAATTTAAACGATTAAACAGCGTGAAACTGAGACAGATCATAACGAAAACCAATATATCTATTCCAAACAAATGTATTTCTTATTTCCGTATTTTCATAACAGCAAAAGGTGAAACGTATTCTGGACTAAAAATCCGTACAAAATACGGCGAAATTGTAAGAGTATAAACAGGTATGTAATATAATAGATCGTTATAAATTCAATCGAAAGAAGAAGGTATGGTTTTAGCTCTATTGCGCCCTAAAATGTAATGAAATCAAAAAGTTTTTAAACTGGCTTAAATATTAGTTAAATATACGACTGTGATAAATCAGGAAAAATATGACATAAAGGATTACAATTCTGCAAATATGACGTCATTAATAGGAAGTATATCTCTATTTTCAACAGAAAAAGCCTCAAAATGGCCAATTTCAAGGGTGATTTTCCTTTAGAAAACATTGTCCACAGCCGTCGCCCACGTAAATATTTTTATATTTTGTGCAATGTTCAATAATAAACCACATATCTCAAGATCTTTGTGGGCGATGCCTGTGGACAATGTTTTCTGAAAGAAAATTCCATTGAAAATTGGTGTCTTCTGCAACTTTTGAAGAAAATACGGGAAAATGCACATGTTTATGACGTCACAATTAGCATTTAAAACACATGTGAGAAAAATGATTTGCATGATTTTTCAGCATTGAATTTCAATTATTTAAAAAGCACGAATTTTCAACTTTTACACCAGTTTCATATGATAGAAAATCACAGGGCAAACTTTGTATTGAAACCATACCTTGTTCTTTGTTATAAATTTAATATTAAAAGAAAAAACTGTTTATGGAATCGTGAAAAATTTGCTCACAAACAGAGGAATTTCGAATTACTGTGCGTTTACTGTTGACATACTGTCGACTGAGAATAAACACACCTAGTTATGGCAACCTTTTAAAATTTTGTTGTACATAATGCAACTAATTTGCTTAATTTTCTTTAAAAGACAAACAATTGGAAACCATGCATGCATTAATTATTGGACATGGTTTTATCTCAGTCATGCCTACAGGATATAGCAAAAGTGTAATATTTTCAGTCTCTTCCATGGCTGTAAAGAGGTCTACAACATCCATTAAATCCCCTTGTTGTGAGATCTTTGACGTCATTAATGGGTAGTGGAGATTATAAATTGTTATAATCATGACCCCTGGGGGTAGGGCGGGCCACAATAGGGAATCCAAGTTTTACATTGAAATTGGGGACAAGGCTACAATAGAGAGTTGAGTTGAAGTTGTACATAGAAATATATAGATTCAATCTTTTAAAATCTGCTTCACAAGAACCAATTGGCCAGAAGGCTCAAACTTATATAGAAGGATCCTTGGGTAGTGTAGATTTAAAATTGTTAAAGTGTGGGTCTGGACTTTCAATAGCAGCCAGTGAAGAATGGAAGAAATTTCAACTTTCTTGACACTTTTCACTTCGCAGATTTTTTGGAAATTACACGAAAGTCGTTGAGTCATCTAAGTAATCAAATGTAATTTGTGATTAAAATACAGTGTAAAACAAGAACTGTCCAAACTGGACAAAATACCGCCCGCTGGGTTTTTCAGAAGAAAAACATTCTTCACATTCAAGTGTACACGTGAAAGAAGAACAACATTCTAACGTTCAAGACTGTAACCAGATATCATCACAGTGTTCAGATACCCCCAGAGATAGTCGACAGTATGTACCGATTTCCACACTTGCACCTACTGTACCTGAACCCTGTGCAGATTCGGATAGTGTTTCACGGGACTTTGTGCCAGCTGGGACACCCTTGAATCCTCAGGCAAAGGCATTTTTTGCCAAGGCTCATACCAGCACTCCTGCCACTAGTGATCTTAAGGACAACATAATGGCAAACGAACTTGTCCGTTTCCTCATGAAGAAGGATTTACTTATATCTCGTTTTACGGTATTCAACGACCAGCCGGAATCATTTCCTGTATGGAAGTCCTCCTTCTCCCATATAGCGCAAGATCTGGGCGTAAACCCTAGAGAGGAATTGGATCTTCTATTGAAGTGACTCGGGCCAGAATCGTCCAAACATGCGCATAGCATAAGGATCGCATATGCAAGTGACCCAGCCAAGGCAGTAAAGAAAGTGTGGGAAAGACTAGATGACAGATATGGTGGGCCTGAACTTACTGAGTGTGCCCTTAAACAAAAACTCACTAACTTTCCCAAAGTGACAAAAAAGGACACTGATAAACTATATGCCCTGTCCGACCTGCTGTCCGAGATTTCATCAATTAAAGAAAACTCTACCTACTCTTCCTTACTTGCGTATTTTGATTCATCGTCTGGAGTCAACCAAGTTGTAGCAAAGCTACCATACAACTTGCAGATGAAGTGGATGGACAGGGCTTTCAAAATATAAGACTTCACAGAAAGTTTCCTTTCCACCGTTTACGTTCTTTGTGGATTATGTAAAGGAGATGACCAAAATGATGAACGATCCGAGCTTTCAGGAAACTCTTAAGCCTACACCAAAGAGGGAAGAAACGTTTTGCGCTACCCCGCTCAGACAACCTGTAAGCGTTAAGAAAACGGATGTGAGTTCTGAAAGCATATGTCCAATTCACAAGACGTCTCACTCCCTTAACCAATGCAAAACCTTCCGAGCAAAGCCAATTCAAGTTCGCAGAAAATTTCTCAGTGACCACAAGATATGTTATGGATGTTGTAACTCGGATAAGCATGTGAAACGTGACTGTCTAGAGAGAACAAAATGTGATGACTGTGGCAGCGAGGATCATCCATCAGCTTTACATGTGACAAGCAAATCCCGTCGAGAAAAACAGCAAGAGGAGAATGAATCATCATTCCTTGCTTCTCCACAGCACGGCGGGGACTCAACGAGTAATACGAACTCAACGAGTAATACGAACTAAGTGTACTGAAATATGTGAGAATTCTTCATTTCCGGGAAAGTCTTGTGCAAAGGTACTGTTGGTAAGGGTGTACTCTTCCAGTCATCCTGACAAGTCTGTATTGACTTACGCCCTCCTCGACGATCAGATCTCTGCCTACTACTCACCTTCTTGATCTTCTGGATGTGAACTCAGAAGAGGTGGAATATTCACTTGCGTCATGTGCTGGTTCCTTTGTGTTTTCGAGACGTGTGGCTGAGGACTGTGTAGTTGAATCTCTAGACGGAAGCGTCAAAATGAACTTGCCGCCACTGATTGAATGCAATAACATTCCTGATGTGAGGGAGGAAATACTAACACCGGAAATTGCACGTCATTACACTCTAAGATTGGGATGGATCATTGTGGGTGAAACCTGCATAGGAAAAGTTCACAGAAATCGAATATCAGTGAATAAAACATTTGTTCTTGATAATGGACGCCCTACAGTGTATAGACCATGTGAAAACAGGATTCATGTTTCTGAGAAGTGGGACAGCATAGGTTCGTCAGTATTCTCCAGGAATAAAGACGACAACAAGGTTGGCCTATCCATTGAAGACAAGCAGTTCATTCGAGTGATGGAGAAAAGTTTAAACAAGGATAAAAAGGGAAATTGGGTAGCACCTCTACCGTTTCGTGAAAACCATCCTCCACTGCCTAATAAAAGACACTTAACCGTGCTAAGAACCTCCATGCTAGTCTGTCCAAGGATTCTGTGAAACTCCAGCACATGGTGACATTTAACATTGATGCAACGCGTATTTGAAAGCAAGCATGCAGAAGTAGCTCGTTAACAAGTAACGAAGAGTGTTTGTACCTACCAATATTTGGGGTATACCACCCCCAGAAACCAGGTCAGATTCGTGCCGTTTTCGACTCGTCAGCACAGTTTCAAGGACTCACTGAATAGTGGACCTGACCTTACAGACAATCTGCTTGATGCCCTTCTGAGATTTCGTATGGAGCCTGTTGCCATCTCGGGAGACATACAACAAATGTTCCACAGCTTCCTAGTTGAAGAAACCCATATGAACTACCTGAGGTTTTTCTGGTATGAAGACAACAATCCAAGTTACAGTCTTATAGAGTACCGCATGAAAGTACATGTATTTGGGAATCGAACTTCCCCGGCTATTGCCAACTATGGACTCCACAAGACAGCGGAAATCAGTCTTGAGAAATATGGAAGTGACGTGAGAGACTTTATTCAGAGAAACTTTTATGTGGACGATGGATTGTTATCCCTACCCACATCAACTGAAGCAATTGACTTAATGACGCGTACTATGTCTGCCCTTCAAAATGAAGGAAATCTACGCTTACACAAGATCGCTTCGAACAAAGAAGAGGTCATGAGTGCATTCGCAAGTGATGACCTTACAAAGGACCTTAAGGATCTGGACATTGGCAGTGACCAACTTCCTGTGCAGCGCAACCTGGGATTAAACCGGGACTTGATGTCAGATACATTCACATTTAGAGTGACTAGCGCTGAGAAACCTTACACACATCGAGGCATTCCGTCTATTACCAACAGCCTATATGACCCCTTGGGCCTTGTTGCTCCTGTGACTATTCAGGGAAAAATGATATTACGGAAGATTGTAACAGATAGTTCCGATTGGGATAGTCCTCTGCCGGAACAGTACCGTTCTGAATGGGAGTCGTGGAAAACGGAACTTCAGTGCCTCCAAGATAATAACATTCGCCGCACGTACATGAAACCTGACGCCTCTCCCTAATTCACAATCATAACACAGTATGTTTCGTTGCACTATCAACACGATAAAGCATATTATTCCTTGTCACTGCTGGAAGTGTCTAGATCATTTCCCTTGTCGGATCTTAACTCCTTCACTTGATCTCTGATAGCTATGAATCTTCTAAGTGCATTTATGAATGAGGAACAAGATAATTCCTCTACTACTTCTATATGAATGGCCCGTATGCTTAGACACGTAAATATTACACCCCATCTCTTATTGCTAGCCTGTCCGCCTCTGGTGCGTCTTGTCACCACTGAACAAGATCAAAACACATCAACTCCTGTGTAGCTAAAAGGAGGAGCAGGACTGACACGGTCCACTGGAAGATCAGCCATCTTCTGGGTTTCCAGCCTCCCACGGAGTCTTCTGCATTTTACACATGCATGAATCACTGAAGAGATCAAGCGCTTGACACCTACAATCCAGAAGTCAGCGGATCGTATCATGCTTTCCGTGAAGAAACGGCCCTGGTGTTTTACTTGTTCATGGTAGTGTCTTACTAGCAAAGCACTAATGTGGTGCTTGCGTGGAAGAATCACTGGAAACTTCTTGTGTCTACCCAAGTCGGAATCTGAGACGTCCACCAACACAAATCAGACCATGCTGATTGAGGAACAGATCCAAGGTAAGTAACGAGCTGTTACGAGGTAGAGGCCTTTTGTCAAGTAAACATGAGTACTCCTCAGGAAATATTTCTCTTTGAACTGTCCCAATAATCCATTCAACTAACCGAAATGTCTCAACAGCCTTGTAATCAACACATAAGTGGGAACTATTGCCAACATTCCTCTGTTTGTAAGCACACACTCTGTTCCGTAAAAAGGCAAATGCTCTTACAAGAGCAGTCCATGATGAGAACTTGTTGAATCTATGGGTTCCAAATACGCACTGGTCCTCGATAGAAGACTTCATTACATGATCAGCCAAAGTTGGTTTGATTTCCTTATCATTCTCTTGGTCAACAAGAGAAAATGTACTGTTGCCCAGCTTGACCTCATTCTGATCTTTCGTGTAGAGTTGAACAGGTCCTTGCAACCAGGGGCTGTTTTGCATCTGACTTGCAGGTAGCGAGCGGGTAGCACAATCTGCAGGGTTCATGTGACTTGGTACATATGTCCATTGTTCAGGCGTTGTAGTCCTTAGTATACGTTCAGTACGATTGCTCACATACATGTAGAATCGTCGGACGCGGTTATCTATGTAGCCTAATACCACTTTACTGTCAATGTGAAACTTAACACAATCAACTTCAATGTCCAACGCATTCACTGCAATGTCGTAGATTTCTACAGCCAGGAGAGCTCCACATAGTTCAAGGCGTGGAATAGAGTTTCCATGTTTAGGTGCTACCTTTGCCCTGCCTAGGATGATTCCAACGTGTATCTCACCTTCCTGGGAAATGGTCTTCAGATATGCCACCGCTGCAATTGCATCCTCGGATGCATCAGAGTAGACGTGAATTTCTCGTCTTACAGCTTTGCTGAGAGAGGCGTCAGGTTTCATGTACGTGCGGCGAATGTTAATATCTTGGAGGCACTGAAGTTCCGTTTTCCACGACTCCCATTCAGAACGGAACTGTTCCGGCAGAGGACTATCCCAATCGGAACTATCTGTTACAATCTTCCGTAATATCATTTTTTCCCCGAATAGTAACAGGAGCAACAAGGCCCAAGGGGTCATATAGGCTGTTGATAATAGACGGAATGCCTCGACGTGTGTAAGGTTTCTCAGCGCTAGTAACTCTAAATGTGAATGTATCTGACATCAAGTCCCAGTTTAATCCCAGGTTGCGCTGCACAGGAAGTTGGTCACTACCAATGTCCAGATCCTTAAGGTCCTTTGTAAGGTCATCACTTGCGAATGCACTAATGACCTCTTCTTTGTTCGAAGCGATCTTGTGTAAGCGTAGATTTCCTTCATTTTGAAGGGCAGACATAGTACGCGTCATTAAGTCAATTGCTTCAGTTGATGTGGGTAGGGATAACAATCCATCGTCCACATAAAAGTTTCTCTGAATAAAGTCTCTCACGTCACTTCCATATTTATCAAGACTGATTTCCGCTGTCTTGTGGAGTCCATAGTTAGCAATAGCCGGGGAAGTTCGATTCCCAAATACATGTACTTTCATGCGGTACTCTATAAGACTGTAACTTGGATTGTTGTCTTCATATCAGAAAAACATCAGGTAGTTCATATGGGTTTCTTCAACTAGGAAGCTGTGGAATATTTGTTGTATGTCTCCGGAGATGGCAACAGGTTCCATACGAAATCTCAGAAGGACATCAAGCAGATTGTTTGTAAGGTCAGGTCCACTATTCAGTGAGAGTCCTTGAAACTGCTGACGAGTCGAAAACGGCACGAATCTGACCTGGTTTCTGGGGGTGGTATACCCCAAATATTGGTAGGTACCAACACTCTTCGTTACTTGTTAATGAGCTACTTCTGCATGCTTGCTTTCAAATACGCGTTGCATAAATGTTAAATGTCACCATGTGCTGGAGTTTCACAGAATCCTTGGACAGACTAGCATGGAGGTTCTTAACACGGTTAAGTGTCTGTAGTCTGTTATTAGGCAGTGGAGGATGGTTTTCACGAAACGGTAGAGGTGCTACCCAATTTCCCTCTGTATCCTTGTGTAACCTTTTCTCCATCACTCGAATGAACTGCTTGTCTTCAATGGATAGGCGAACCTTGTTGTCGTCTTTATTCCTGGAAAATACTGACGAACCTATGCTGGCCCACTTCTCAGAAACATGAATCCTGTTTTCACATGGTCTATACACTGTAGGGCGTCCATTATCAAGAACAAATGTTTTATTCACTGATATTCGATTTCTGTGAACTTTTCCTAAGCAGGTTTCACCCACAATGATCCATCCCAATCTTAGCGTGTAATGACGTGCAATTTCCGGTGTTGGTATTTCCTCCCTCACATCAGGAATGTTATTGCATTCAATCAGTGGCGGCAAGTTCATCTTGACGCTTCCGTCAAGAGATTCAACTACACAGTCCTCAGCCACACGTCTCGAAAACACAAAGGAACCAGCACACGACGCAAGCGAATATTCCACCTCTTCTGAGTTCACATCCAGAAGATCAAGAAGGTGAGTAGTAGGCAGAGATCTGTTACTCTGATCGTCGAGGAGGGCGTAAGTCAATACAGACTTGTCAGGGTGACTGGAAGAGTACACCCTTACCAACAGTACCTTTGCACAAGACTTTCCCGGAAATGAAGAATTCTCACATATTTCAGTACACTTAGTTCGTATTACTCTTCTGTTCTGAGAGAATTGTTTTCCTCCCCGCCGTGCTGTGGAGAAGCAAGGAATGATGATTCATTCTCCTCTTGCTGTTTTTCTCGTCTGGATTTGCTTGTCACATGTAAAGCTGATGGATGATCCTCGCTGCCACAGTCATCACATTTTGTTCTCTCTAGACAGTCACGTTTCACATGCTTATCCGAGTTACAAAATCCATAACATATCTTGTGGTTACTGAGAAATTTTCTGCGAACTTGAATTGGCTTTGCTCGGAAGGTTTTGCATTGGTTAAGGGAGTGAGACGTCTTGTGAATTGGACATATGCTTTCAGAACTCACATCCGTTTTCTTAACTCTTACAGGTTGTCTGAGCGGGGTAGCGCGAAACGTTTCTTCCCTCTTTGGTGTAGGCTGAAGAGTTTCCTGGAAGCTCGGATCGTTCATCATTTTGGTCATCTCCTTTACATAATCCACAAAGAACGTAAACGGTGGAAAGGAAACTTTCTGTGAAGTCTTATATTTTGAATCTCTCTCACCACTTCATCTGCAAGTTGTATGGTAGCTTTGCTACAACTTGGTTGACTCAAGACGACGAATCAAAATACGCAAGTAAGGAAGAGTAGGTAGAGTTTTCTTTAATTGATGAAATCTCGGACAGCAGGTCGGACAGGGCATATAGTTTATCAGTGTCCTTATTTGTCACTTTGGGAAAGTTAGTGAGTTTTTGTTTAAGGGCACACTCAGTAAGTTCAGGCACACCATATCTGTCATCTAGTCTTTCCCACACTTTCTTTACTGCCTTGGCTGGGTCACTTGCATATGCAAGTGATAATAAATAATGAAAATTCAGTAAAATTTTATTTAAAGCTACTCCTACAGCTGAAGTGTAATTGCATTCTTACCACAAAGAGAGGTTCAATTACGGGTCATTCTATGTACTGTAGATCACTTTATTTTCGCGACAACTTATTTTCGCGAGATAGTCATTGAATCTTGATTAGCGAAACAAAATTTTCGCGAATTGTGGTTGTGCTCTATATAATCTTAAGGAATACTATTATACGCGAGATTTAAATTTTCGCGAGCACACTGTCTCGCGTAATTACGCGAAAATAAAGTTCTCGCGAATAAAAAGTGATTTACAGTATTGCTTTTGTAAAGTTTTTAGTCCCAACTGCTATTTTTTTTCTCTTTATTATACTGGTAAGTACAAACTAGTAGAGCTTTCAGTCCCGACAGAGACTTCTTCTTAAAATGTTGAATGATGCCCTCACTAATACCAGGGAGGCTTCTTGAAATGTTTCTTGCAGAGTAATAAAGTGATGCCACGGACGCTTGAACTTTGCCACATCTGACTTCATATCTGGCTTATGATTTTCCCATTTATGCTGTATGACTTGTATGATGTGGCGAGTCACATCTTACAAATCATACCGTGTAAACAGGCTTTAAATAATAATAAACAATTTTACATAAATTATGAAGCATCGAATTTTCTTTTCATCTGCCAAGTAAATTTATTTTAAGTATTAAAACGAGACATCAACTTCTCTCGATAGAGAATAAGCCAACCTCTTCCAAAATACTGAAAATCTAAAACTAAAAACAATTATGTCAAACATATTGACGTTGTTCTGCTATAAATATACATGCTTTTCCACATGATTAATACAAATGATTTATACATGTGTATTGCGTTTGGTTTTTTGTTTTTATCTCGGTGTATTTTCCTGTTATAGCAGTATGCGCCAAACCTTCGCTGAAAGTTCATTGCTATCAATTATCTGGTAAATCCGATTCTTCTCATTTTATTACATAATAGCGTCGATTTTTTTGTACACACAGCCTAATAAATAATTAATAAATTTTAAACTCACCATAGACTTCTCACAAATATCGAATGAAAGATTTGAAGGTCGCCTCCTCCCTCACCCTCCTACCTGATACCTCCTCACTGAATTTAACATATAGGAGGTGTAGCATTTTGTCCACAGTCATTGTGTCTGAAGAGGACTGCATGAACAGGTATTTTACTGTTCTCTTTTCTTTTATCATCTACAACAATCAAAAGATAATTATTGAGTTTGAGTTGTATTGAACCTGTATTTATTTTAATGAAGGTTCGTAAAATATATTCAAAAAATAGTGGTATGAAATATTTGAACAGTGAAATATTTCCTCCTAAAATTCACAAATAATATTTTAATTCTCTGCAATGTATGTAAATGTGTATCTGAATTGAAATGTACTTTAGATTTATATTTAGAGGAATTAATAAAATATTTAAAATCACCTGATGCACTCCTACTCTTTTGAGGTCTCTTACAAACTGTGCCTTCTCTTCAGAGTCAGGGAGGCCAAATACCGATATCAGCTGGCTGAAGAACGGACCTCCCTGGATAGCACTCAGTCCTACAAACATTGACAGAGGATTATTTACAAACGGGCATCATTAAAAAACATTTGTTTGGAATCCAATAAGAAAGGAAATCTACCCATGAAGAGACCGGCATAAAAGAAATGCTGCCGGGCCAGCGCTTTATCATTCTTCACGAAACTTCCATCTTCGACTAAGATGTAGTTCGCCATCTCCTTTAACAGAATTCGAAATAACTCCTTCCTCGGCCCCGAGATCTTCCGCGTTCTCCCCATAGAAATTAATTTCCAAGGGGAGACGTAGGTTGGTGGCATGTTGTACTTCTTCCGACGCATCCCGAAAGAGGCTCTGTCGGCTAACAAATAAACTTGTCTCCCCAACAGCCTCTTCCGTAACGTCTAAGACATCAAGGGGCCTCCCTTGCAGTACATTTCCTACAAAATGTGCCCATACATGAGCTACTGGTGCCTCTGTCTGGAGCCTTATGAAAATAGATTAAAATACATGTACATATTATTTTTCTTTAGATAAGCTTTGAACAACTTTTTATACGCCCGTCTTAAGACGGGACGTATTATGTTATAGGCTGTCTGTCTGTCTGTCTGTCCGTCCGTCCGTCTGTTAGCTTTTCTCGTGTCCGGCTCATAACTTTAACACTATAATGCCTAGAGTTATCAAACTTTGTCAGCTGATACATCTTGGGTAGAAGGTGTGTCGCGCACAAAAAGTAGGTCGCTCTGACCTATAATTAAAAAGTTATAGCCAAATATGGAAAAATCCTGTCCGGTCCATAACTAGAAAACTATTAGACCTAGAATCATCAATCTTGGCCAGTTTATGCATCTTAGGTAGAAAGTGTCGCGACCTATTTTAAGGTCATTGTGACCTTTAATTTAAGTGAAATTTAAAAAAAATGTATTTTTTTCTATTCATTTACACATTCAAAAAAAATGTAAAACTACTGCACTAACCTTATTAGAAAAATGTTAAATCAAGAAAATACTTATTTTTTTAAGCATATACTTGACAGCAATCTATAACAAATATAATGTATGCTAGAGAAATTCAACCACTCCCATGAGTCTAATTATCAAGCACTGGTCAAGAAGAATTCTGATAACAGAAAATTGCATGTCAAATTAGAGAGAGAAATTAATGAGTTTAGTTGGAGGAGAGCTGTAAGAGCATCAGTGCTATCTATATCCCTTGAGTATTGGGCCAAATGGGTAAGCCTGTTGGATTAAAAATAGCTCTTGTTGGCTAGCCTAAATTTTAAAATGAATTTGATGAGAAGTAATTAAAACTAATTTGATATTGCTTATTAAACTATTTTGATATTACATAATATTATGAACTGAAAAACTAATTTTATGGGGGTAGTGGTGGAATCAGCATATGTCCATATGAATTGTATATTAAAAACTGTCTTACATAAATCTAAAAAAAATCATTGATGTTTTATGTTTTAAAAATGTTTTATGGTAGAAAGTGCAGATCCAATAATCTTTTGGGAGTAATGAGTAGACAAGCATCCAGTTAAAGATTAATTAATGTGTTCAATGTAGCTCTTTCATTTCTTGAGAGCATGGCGTTATCTGTATCCTTCGGGAATTAGACAGAAGAACTGTTGGTCAGTTTATAATTGATGGCCAGCCTTTTATTTCTAAAATTAATTAGGTATAGATTAAGCTGTGAAGACTAATTTGATATTGTCTAGTAGGCATTATTTATGTAGTGTAAAGAAGTAAGTATATTTCATTGGTTTATATGTGCTTTACTTCATATATTCAACACGTTATAAAATTCATTTAGCCAAAATAATTGTAAATGAAAATAAAAGGCCCATGGGCCATTTTATGGTCACCCGAGTACCACGAGATTTTCAGACTATATCCAGTTTAAACCCACCTGGAACTAACTATACAAAATAAACTTGTAACACATTTTACCATATGGTAAGGAGACATTAGACATTACCCTTTTGGGGGAAAATTTAGACTTTTTAATGAAAATAAACTATTATTACATATTGCATAAAGATAAAAGAGTGTCTAAGGCAAAAACATGCATCATTATGTGACTACTCTTAAAAGCGAAATGTGCTTTAAGAAAATAGCTAGCAGAACAATTGAACCCCAAAGTTTAAAAACCTCTAAGGGTTATAAATATAGTTGAAAAACGTAAATTATGCTTAAAAGTGCTACTAAAGTCCCGGTAAGTTAAATAATTATTCTATCATTCGAAAATATTTACATTTGCTGATATCTTTCCTTACACAATGACAATAAAATTGAAATTCAATTTCCAATGACATGTAGTCGGTCATATGATCAGATTTTCTTGCGTATGGAAAGCAAACTGCACGAGCAACTGGAAAGTTCCGACTTTGACGTCACATAATGTCGTAGATACGATGCATAGCATTTCAAAATCAAAGTATAATTAATGCCTATATTTCATTGTTACACGAATAAAAATGTACAATATACATATAAGAAATAAAATATCGGTGTTTAGAGTTGCATTGGGGTATGACATGAAGTCGGTACGTAATCAAATTTATTATAACGCCCGATCACGTGACCGACTTCATGTCATCCTCCGCTCCGATGAAACTCAAAAAATGATATCTTATTTCTTGAAAAACATTAGATATTTCTAAATCTATACAAACAACCCGAAATTTTTCGTGAAACCATGCTCCTCTTTTATAATGAAACCTTCTCCCCTGTCTGGCGTCTCCATATGAGTGAAAAAAAATGAGAGGGATTTTATACAAAATACAATCTATCTCCACTGTCTAGTGGCTGAAATCTTAAATATAAATTCTAAATCTGAAATTATTTAATTTCAGTAATGCTACAATGGATGTATAATTATGACATAAATAAACTTGTTATCCTTAATCCATTTAGTTGTTTTTACAACCATTGTCAACTAACCAATCATCTGGATTTGGAACAAAAATTCTTCAAAAGAGGTTGACTGAAGTCTAATTATCATCAAATCAGTTCGAGTAAGAGTTTTAGCGAGTGCATGTAAATTAAACTTTTCTGGATTTTCATTAAAAGATTGAAAGGAAAGGAATTCACGTCGTCGAATTGGCGGAGAATCCGGGAAATGGCAGAGTATGAAAACATTGAAATTGCAACTGTAAACGAACAATTAGCAACATTTTAACAGTAAAACTCGAATATGCCTTCTGGAGCAAAAGAATGATTGATTGTATATTGTTTAACGTCCCTCTCGAGAATTTTTCACTGATATGGAGACGTCACCGTATACCGGTGAAGGGCTTCAAATTTTGACCTTTACTCGGCACCATTGAGCAGTAATGGATCTTTATTGTGCCAACGCTTGCAGCTGACACGGGGCCACGGTTTTAAAGGTCTCATCCGAAGGACCAGCAATTTTCACTTCAAAGTGCCGAGCGCATTGCGAAAGACCATGTCAAAATCAGAAACCCTGAAAGACTGTCAATGTCTCTGAAAACACAAAAGATGTCACAGACTGTAAGAAAAAGTGGCAGGACATTTCAAGCACAACCAAGAAAAAGGAGGCTTCTCCCTTAAAGACGGGCAGTTGGTAGAGGACCTGAAAACATGGAAACAACGCGTAAGTAAACAAGGTTAAACGGGGCAAGTTGCTGTTGGTTCTTTTATATAGGGTTATAGGCGAGTATATACGGTAAATACGAAGGGCGGATCACTCTAAGTTCCAAAAAATACCGAAGCTACCGGAAGACTCTTTATGTAGTGCAGTGTTTAGAGCGTCCTTAAATTTTGTCAAGAGTTAATTACCCTTGTGTAACTCTTTTGTGCTTCCTGTGAAATATTGGAGTGTTTGTGGAAGCAGAAGACCAACAGAAATGCTTTGCCGCTTTACTTTACATTACCGATTCAAAATGTTTGGAGGATTTAATCAATTTATATTTTGCAGATATCCATAACATGGACGTTATTCTAACAGAATGCATTGTTGTCTTTCGTCAGAATAAATTGACAATTTGGATATATGTTACACACATTTAAATATTTTGTTAAAATGCAACACTGATGTTAGAAAGCGAAAATATGCCAAGTGTCTTTTATTATTAATTCACACGAATCCAGCATATTGTCAACACTAGATTGACATCTCAAAGTTATATAGTTAAAGTCTGCACAGCTATAACACTTTACAAGTAATGCAACAATGACCTGGTCGACCTTTCTCTGAAAAAAGCAGCAAAAACAAACATGGTGAATGACGATTTCCAAATACCGTCAAACAAAGGAGCCTTATCACAGATAGATGATTTGAATTTAACAATCCGTTTACCGACGCAAATGCTACCTACAACAGAGCTCCTGAAATTTCTCTAAAACTCTTAAAGAACGCCTCGAACTTTCTAAAAAAAATGTGAAAGTCTAATTCATGGTAACAGGACCGGAAATTACCCTATTTGGTATAATGTAAACACAAAGTGTTTCCTAAACCTACCTTATGAGCAGGAGGAGCAGAATTTCAGACGAAGATATGCTTGGGAATACTGAATGTCAATAAGTCATTCGTAAAGGACATGGTGAAATCTGACTATCGTGATACACTTGTGCAGGCTGTGTGCAACCAGATTACAAATGAAGTAGACAGCATTTGTTAGAAAAATGAAACACAGTTCAAAGAAAATGAAGAAGAACACATTTTATATTGGTATAAACTAGCAGAAAAAATTCAGCAAATTGCCATTGTGTTATTCAAAGTGCTTCAGCATGTTCTATATATATCATGATCTTCACATCGACAATTTACTACAAACTAAAATCCATATCACATGTCATATCAGCCCTAGTGGTCCCATATCGGCCCGAGGGCTGATGTGACATATGATATAATATGGGTTTTAGTATGCAATATTCTATTTATCATATATTTAAAAGCTTAATATGCGAGTTCACATATGGTCTCGAAGTATTACGTTATTATTCTCGCCACCGATTTCTTAATAGCATACGTCCGTCTTCTCCGGTGTCGACTGATTACAGTGAACACTGATTAAATTATGTCCTATTAATAGGGGTCTGCAGAGTAGCGAGACTTGGAAACAAAAATGGTGGACAGATTCCTTTTACGTAATGTGTTCAGCTTTAAACCTTATCACTTGAAAACTATAAGTCATAGAAGCATGGGGTCAATTGCAGTGTGACCTTTGACCTTGAATGTTTTCTTAAGGTCAAAGTCATTCCAATTAACATTTAAACATTTTCAGCTTCTTCCCTGCAACCACTCAACCAATTTCAACCAAATGTGGCACACAAAGCATCTATGGGTAAAGGGGAACAAAAATTGTATATTTCATCATCCCTGCCCCCTTGGGCCTGAGGGGTGGGGACCACTAAAATTAATGCAATCTTTAAAAATCTTCTTTTTTACACCTGGACATCAAGCAGTCAAACTGTTTGCATGATTGTAATCAGCATTGAGTCCTCTACCAAAATTATGGAATTCATGGCCCTGGGGTCAGGTGTTGTAGTGCTAAGGCGGGGCTAAATAAGTATAAAGTGAAAATGCATTATTTCTTTGAAAATCTTCTTCTCTGCTCCTACGTATTAAATAAACCAACTAAGTACATAGTTATGATGAGCAAGAGTGTCTCTACCAAAATTGTGAATTTTATGGCCCCAGGGTCAGCGGCTCTGGTGTTAGGGTGGGGCTCTATTGATTATATAGTGAAAATACATTCAACCCTTGAAAATTTTCTTCTCTGTCTCTGGGTATGAAGCAGATGAACTACTATATAGTTATGATGAGCAAGGGCCCTTATATTGCAGACATTGTGAATTCAATTGTGAATTTTATGACCCCAGGATCAAAGGTTCTGGTGTTGGGGGGGGGGGGGGG
>PRKT01001134.1:109330-127628 GCA_003671525.1 Saccostrea glomerata
AAGGCTTAAGCTACACCTTGAAGTTAATATCCATTTAATCTAGATAGTTCCAGGAACGAACGGTTTTCACACGGAAACAAAATTCACCCTCCTTAATCTGAAAAAGTCCTCCAGATAGTTGATAAGGGTGTCCAACTGTTGGAGGTTGACACTCATGGCCTCTTTCAGTTCTCTCAGAGACTTCAGTTCTTGATGGAGAGGATAGGGGTGCACAGCAGGTATTCTCTGCACCATTCTCCTTTTCAGTCTATGACGTCTTCTACAAAATAGTAGGAAAAAAGAAAAGAATGAGTTTGAAAGCTCAATCCATCAGAAAGAAAAATGTGTATACTGTCTCACAGTTATATTCACCAATGTTTTTTTTAGATCTGACTACATTCTAGGTTATCAGTATACACTTTTAAATTGCTTCACGAGAATTAGCTATGTGAATTTTTCTTTTGAATTGTACATACAATTTAGATTTAAAAGATTTGTTACTAAGATATTTTATGTGAATTTTACAAGCATATTGTATTGATTGCTCACCTCAGTTCGGTTAGGATAGAATCCTCTACGCCTGTGAATGCTTCGTTTTCTTGAAGGATATTTCTTGGGGAGATGGTGGTAAAGGCGGAGTTGTGTGATGGGGTGATACTCTCCGATTCTTTTGGTGGTGTTATAGGGATAAACGTTGGGTGGACAATTGTGGACTCTGTGTTTTTTGTTGACCTGCATGGTGCTGATTTTACTTTTTTGAGGATGGTCCTCACTGGTGGAGATGTCTTTTCTGATGTCTCCAAATGTTGGGCTGTTGTGGGCTTCTCGGGTACCAGATACTTTTGGAAAAGTACACTTTGATCGTCCATATCCGAGAAGTCAAGGGTTGGAGAAATATGTTGTTCTTCTTCTTGTTAAGAGTTGCTAAAGTATATATTTACATACGTCAGGGAAGCTTCTTTTCAGTGATTTATAGGATTAATTAAATTGAGAAAATATTGATAACGTATTACCCAATATAATAAAGAATTTTTATTCTGTTTGTCGTTATTTAGTTCGTTACTTGACCAATATCCTAAGATTAACTCACCCAGAATCAAAGTTTTTCAAATCCAACTCCAATTGGAGATTGCTCCATAGGGTTTGGAAGTCCGAGAAGTTCTTCGGAGACTTGTTTTGTTTTTGTTGTTCTTGTTGTTTTGGGGGTGACCGTTTTGGGGGTTCCTGTGCTTGTTTAAGGGGCTGTTGAAGCAATTCCCTCAATACAGGATTTTTATTCCTCTCTTCATTTTTCCTTGAAATATTCCTAATAATGATTACAAAAAATAAATAAATAAAATAAAATAATTTTAAACATATGTGTATAAGAATTTTCACACGGAAATACATTCAATTACTTGTCTTATTTTGAGCTATACTAAAAAACGTTATATTTTCTTTCGTGTTCTTGTTCCTTTTTTTTTTATTTTATACAAAATTTTATTCACATAAGTGAATGGGATTGGGCAGCAGGCAAAGCCTATTTTAGCCCTCTCCCTACAAGGTCAAAATGAACACACAATATATAGATATAAAAATAAATAGACAAACATAGTAACAAAAACAAAAGAACAAAAACAAAAGAGAAAAAAAAAAGTAGAAAGAGAGAGAAAAAAAAAATTACAATGAAATACATGTACCGGTTATAAAGTGTTGGCATGAGTAACATACATTAAGATTCAAATAAAACGTTTGGTTGCGTTTGGTTTTTTTTAAAGTATAGTGTATCTCAAAATGATGGGTGCGTTTTTCATAAATTACAATACACCTCAAGTACGTTTATTCTGAGTTGGTGAATGAAAGACAACTCTGATTGAAATATTGAGTAACGCAATACCTTATAAAATTTACTCTTTTTCTCATTAGGTTTCTTATTTGTTATCATATAGTATAAACCTTACACAGGACATAAAAAAAATAGAGAGCTTTGAAAGTCATGATTTTGTTAATGTTTATAATTCGACAATATAATTAAATCGCACTTTAAAATATTCAATAAACTCGTATAAAACATAAATTATTATATCGAATGATTTTTTAAAATTATGTTAAAAGTATAAAACACACTTATTAATTTTTTTAAAATTAAACTATCAACATATACTTTAAAGCAAACTTTTGAAAAATATAACTTAAGCTGCAGAAAAAGAAAAAAAAATTTACTTACATGTAAGATAACTGAGCCTCAGCCATTTCGAAAACTAACAATTTTTGTAGAACTAGGGGTATCAAGGTCTGTCGTCAAAACGAACGTGTTTAGAAACTAGAATGAAAACGATTATTTTCCTCTCATATATATATATATATATATATATATACCTAGATTGTGACCTGTATTAAATATTATAAATGACCTATAACTTTATAACATAACATGTGAACTTGAAATCCTTGATTAGACCTTCATGTCTTATATAGGTCTATATCTGTAGATTATTAGAGATTTACCAAAGATATGAGCGCGAAAAAAAGCTATTGCTCCCTTTAATCAGCCTCAATTTGACCCATTAATGAGGATTGATGATTTCTCTCTTTTTTCGCGCTCAAATATTGGCGCTCGATTCCCTATACGGAACATGTCATTGACCTTGAAATAGATATTATATCGCTGCTTATTTTTTCGCTTTAATAAAGTATTCGCTCTAATGTTTGAAATATAGATCGAAGTATGCAATAATTGTTGTTTGGTATACTTTTAATAACTTGATATTGCTATTTTCAACAATTGTAATTCAATAAAAAGGAAAAGATATAATATATGCACAATTTTATAGGTTTAAACCTGGATCTTTTTTAGTGTAAACAGTAAACTATTGTGTACAATTTTTACATTATATACAGGACCCACCCACAGGATATGTATTGTATATTAAAAGATGCAGTCAACGTAAAATTACTCATAACTGCATGTTAAAACAACATTCATGTTGCAGAATCTTTCTTTCTCTCTCTGAAAAGATATATAATATTAATTTAAATTTTAAAAAACAATATATTTAAATTTTTGAAATATGTTTTCGATTATTTAGATATATTTATTATAGATAATTTTCAAATTGAAAATAACCAATATTCGATACCGCCAGTGTAATGCTCTTCGTTTAGTTACGGATATAACCGAATATTGTCGAAAATATCGCATTGATACTGAAAACGAGGTCAGTTTCGAGAAGCGGCGCGCGGCCATGGCGTGGAGATTGGGAGTTACACTGCTATGTTTAGTTGCAATCATCCAAGTTCAAGTGGGGATTAGACCAAGATGTTTCAAGTGTGTAAGCTTATCATCAATTGCAAATTGCGTAAAACCTGCAGTATGTTACGAAGTTTTTGGATCGCCAAAGATTGTGATAATCGCTCGGTGCGTCGCCACTTACTTCTATCCCCCCCGTCTCCAGGTTCCATGCCGAGATCAAGGCAGTGGATGGAAAAGCATGCAGTAAGTTTTTAATTTCTAATTGGATGATTATTTATTAAACTAGACCGGGAGTTTTGATAAAGGAATATTTGGCGCAGTTCAATTGGCGCTTTTTTTTTTTTAATTCATGTCAGGTTAGGTCAAGGTTAAGATGTAGAGAAGTTAATGAATGCAATCAATTTAGTGGAACATGCTGATGATTTAGGTGTCTTTTGGTACCATAAGGTTTCAACATATTAAATCCAGAGATAAAAAATTAAAAATCTTTAGGCCACAATGGTCAATTAAGACTATTGGTAAAATTTATTGATTGTGTTGAGGCAACTCCTTGATGTCCATGGGTAAAGAAGAAGATTTTTAAAGATTGCATTAATTTTAGTGGTTTTGGCCCCACCCCTCAGGCCCCAGGGGGGCAGGGATCATGAAATTTACAATTTTTGTTCCCCTTCACCCATAGATGCTTTGTGTCAAATTTGGTTGAAATTGGTTCAGTGGTTGCAGAGAAGAAGCTGAAAATGTTTAAATGTTAACGCACGACAAACGTCGAACGACGACGGACGAAAACAGATAGCAATAGGTCACCTGAGTTTACTCAGGTGACCTAAAAATGCAAAAGTAAGCCATTTTGCTACTTCCTGTTCGACAGGAAGTGACGTTGACGGACAGAAAATTAAGTTTTATTCTTCAAGTGACAATTTTTCCCCAAAACATGTAAAGAATGGCAAAATATGAAAATATTTCAGTTTATCCACCATATGTTGAAGAGCTTGTGAGAGAAACATTAAATAGACATGTTCAGCCAAGAAAATGTCAAGATGATTCGTGCATTTACAATCAGTCCAGGAAAAGAAACCGTGAAGATCCTCAAGTAAGAAGAGGGATATGGGGATAACGAACAGTATTCAATCTCAAAGTCCATTAAACAATATACAAAAAAAGAGCAGAGCAAACACGGACCTCCGAAACATCAGAGGTGGGATCAGGTGCCATGGAGGAGTGAGCATCCCCTGCCGACCGGTCACACCCGCCATGTGATCGTTGTCATGATCAGGAAATAACGGAAAAAATCCATCGTCAATTCAGTGTATAAATAATGGAGTAACAATTGGTATGAAAAACAGGAGCAGTTGAGAGATACTAGTGCTAGATGAGAAAAAAGAAAAGACCCTCAAATATCAAAAGAAGAACAACTAAAGAACACTCTTTCCAGGATAAGAAACTGTGAATATTCTCAAGTAAGAAAACAGGCGCAGTTGAGAGATACTAGTGCTAGAAAAAATAAACGTAAGAATCCTAGCATTACAGAGAATGAACGATCAATAGAAACAGTTGCAAGAAGAAATAAGAGAGCTCCTCCTACATTAGAAAATAATGCAATCAGTCTTTTCAAGAGAAAAATTTGTACACGATTTCATATGGTAAACTTTGGTCATCAAATGTGGCCCCTCCCAACCTTTGAGGTCACGATTTGAACAAGCACAGTCAAGCACAGTGGTTTTGAGATGTTTTTAAATGATGTTGATTTTACACAAAATCAAAATTATCTCCCATTGGAAAGAAAGTGTGGCCCTTCATTCGAAAAATCTTGAATCCTCCTGAAATCCTACCAACTCCATTAATTTGATACTTTGTATTCGACTTTTCATACAGCATTTTTAAATTCTTAATGTACGTGTTGAACCCTCCTTAAATCATTTCTGGGAAAAAATGGTATGTACTAACCTCCTTGGTTTGATGCCGAGAGCTCTCTATCCAGTCTTCTGACATTGTCTTACTCCAAATGCCATAAAAGTTACTTTGCTTCCTTTTTCAACATATGCATAACTGCAGCTAAAAAACAGAGTTCATCTTTAACATCATAAGGCAAAAAGTGTGTCCACATAATATATGTCGGTTGTAATTTTTGACGTTATTTTGGTTGGATTTGCTATTGACCCGCTTATAAATAGGTACAATTTTTTGCCAAAATCTGGTAACGATTTCATAAAATCATTGATGTTTTAACCTGGTATCAATTAATATATTGCGAAATGACACTGATATCTAATCTTAAATGATTAGACTAAAAGGCAATGCTCTTTTAAGGATATCCGATCCTCAGCTAGGAAGAATAACTCCAAAAATTAACATTTGATTTGAAATTAAAACAATCTATTTTCAGTATATAAGTAGATCCCCCTTTGGTATCCCTGATCAAGGGGCCTTTAATTTCACAATTTTGGAAGAATAGCCCTTGCACATTATAACTATAGGTAGTTCATCTGCTTATTACCCAGGAGTAGAGAGAAAGATTTTCATGGATGTAATGTTATTTTCACTTAATATAATCATTATAGGGTCACACCCTAACACAATAACCCCTGACCCAGGGGCCATAAAATTACAATTTTGGTAGAATCATTCTTACTCATCATAACTATGTCTTTAGTCAGTTTATTCAATACTTATGAGCAGAGAAGATTTTGAGAAATTTAATGCATTTTCACTATATAATTAATATAGCCCGACCCTTACACCAGAACCCCTGGCCATGGGGCCATACAATAAAAACATACATAAATAACTTTGAACAAATGTAATAATTGAGATGTTAAAGACCAATAACATATTTCCTGCATAGTATTGACAATCTAAACTCTTTTAAGTGGTATACTTATCTCTTGTGGTTTGACTATGTATGAGGGTTCGATTCCCTCCCTAGGCATTTAAATAAATCTAGGCTGGTGCAAAGTGGGCAGATTGCCTAGTGGCCCCCCATAGTCAAAACTGAACCACGATAGAACTCTTTATAAGTTAGTAAGCACTATGTAATAAAATCCTGTATGGACCCATTACCTTCACTTAATATTATTTTTGGAGTCAAGAACCAAGCTTCCAAACACAAAATAATTTGAAAAATTTGATGACTTGATTGAACCTCTTGTCACTGAATTAGGAGAAAAAAGACTTTCTTTTCCTGTAACAATTATGTATGTAGATAATCTTGAAGCTGTTGGGTATTATTTCCAATATACTGTGTACAAACTTCAGGACTTAGGCTACGAAGGGGAAAAAATTCCTCAAAATAGAATATTTGCACAATATCATAAGGACTATGCAAAATCCATGAAAAAAATTATAATTCAAGAGCTTACTAAACTAAACCCTTAACTGCGTTTGGTTTTCGCAACAGTTGCTCTTGGAATGGATGTTAATGCACCTAGTGTTGAGCGGATCATCCACAGTAGACCCCCTCCCACTACAATGGAAAAATACCTCCAGGAAATTGGAAGAGCTGGGCGTCTAGGACAAGCAGCCACAGCTACAATGTTTTACAACCATAGTGACATTGCAAACCAGAAGTCTCTCTCGAGACTGAAGCTCTACTGGTTTGTACTTGTAGCAAAGGAAGAGAAAAGTACTGAAGCAGTTGGAAATTGAAACTTTTCAACAGCAATAAATATAAAAATGATCCTTGATTAAGTCTCTTTATGTTCTTAGTATAGTCTACTTGCATGCCACATTATATTATAATCAGACTAAAACTGTATTTGGAGTAGCATTTTGAGAGTATTTAACAGAAATTTCTATTTTTAGTAACCATGGCAACACCATTCATTGAAGTGAAAAACTGATACACAGAATTATGTACCTTAGTGTAGTCTACTTGTGTGCCAAATTATATTGAAATCAGACTAAAACTGTAGGAGGAGTAGCATTTTGAAAAATTGTTTACAGACGGACAGACAGACAGACAGACGGACGGACGACGGACGCATTACTATCGCATAAGCTCTTCTGGTCTCTGACCAGTAGAGCTAAAAATAGAAAAGAAATGGCAGAAGATATGCGAAAATACTGTACAAATTAAGGTTGTTTAAGACTTATGCTTGTAAATTACTTTGGATTTGATAGTCCTGTTTATTCAGGAGATAAGCTTAATTGCTGCTCAAATTGTAAAACACTTGTTCAAAAGATTTTAAAAAGGTTCAAAAGTTGAGGTTGTGGTGGACGGAGTACAGGTATCATTGGCGGGTTCAAATAATAATTTTTGTCTTGATCTCTTTGCACTTCCATTCAAATTTAACTTCATTTTCTCCACGGAACTTTCAATTTGTTTAGCAACCGACTTCTTCAAGGACGATGGTGGGGTTTTTGATAACCATTTCTGTCTTTTATGTAAATTTTCAAAGTCACAAATGTTATCAACACACGCCTCTTTGAAATCAACAGACACCTGGCACTTACTTGCACACGTTTCGCACACATACATTTTGTCCAACAAGGCCTTTTCAAGTACGAGTCCAGTAAAATCTTCTATTGCTCTAAAATAATTCTCCTTTGTTGATTTGAACTTTGTTAAACAGTGTAAACGTTTAGTTGGAGATTTTTTACATAACAAACAAGCTGGATTAGTTGGTGGAATGTACAATGGTTTTACCGGTGTTACGGGCTTCGCCATTTTTTATGTTGCTTAACAGACGTAAACACTCTCCAAATAGTAGTTCCAATATGGCGCGATTGGTGATACTGCCGAGGTTTGATGTAATCGGCCGAGTGGGCAAATCACGTTAACTTTGATTAGCCTGGTCCCCCGGCTCATCCTTTCCAAGGCAGGAGTACACGAAGCAAAGCAGTGACGGGGAACCAGGCTAAACTTTGATAAACTGGCCTGCCTGTCTGATATCGGACATGCGCTGTACACAGACAGGTGATCAGTAATGTTTAGAGCCCGCTGCTGACACGCTCATTGGCTGATAAAAACTCTCGCTCAACTTTCACCCAGATGCAAATGTTTTCTAAAGGTATCACCAGTCAAGTAAGAATTTGGAATTCAGGATTTATGCGCACTGGACAACAAATACCTGTAGAGCTTAGTACATTTCATGATCTGCACCCAAACAGGCGTTTGTTCTGCTTAATATTTTTCATAATGTTATATATTTGCATCCTCTTCATGTTCATACCCAACACAACAGAATTGTTAATCAAAAGTTGAATGTGCATGTAGATCTATGCATTGATATATCTGAATGCTT
Source organism: Saccostrea glomerata (assembly GCA_003671525.1). Classification (NCBI taxonomy): domain Eukaryota; kingdom Metazoa; phylum Mollusca; class Bivalvia; order Ostreida; family Ostreidae; genus Saccostrea; species Saccostrea glomerata. The sequence continues at coordinate 117,782 of PRKT01001134.1, forward strand.
GTATCTCAGTTCCCTGAAGAGTTAGAGATACTAAAGTACTTTCTGGCTTTCTCACATTTCAGGAAGCTCTTACCATGAGTCTTTAAAGAATTCAAATTAATATAAGTTATTGCAATTAGAGTGGTTTGTCCTTTTGATGAAAAATAGGAATTCGGTAAATTACACAATTAAACATCAGACCACGATAACATAAATGAAGATGTGTTTGTGAAACACTGTTGCACCCCCGTGTGGTAAAACAGCGAAGATTAAACTTTTCTTAAATGCAAATTTAATATATTGGTACCAAAAGTAGGGTATTCTTACAGGAAATACAGTTGTGAAATATGAAAGTAGGCTAAGGCTAAAATTACTCCATAAGTACGGAAATCTCCCAGGTAAAGATCAAAAGGTCATGATTGTTGGTATGCAATGAAAAGTCTTTCCACAAAGAAAACATGTGTGAAGTAGGAAGCCCTAACCCTTCAAAAGTTCTGACAAAGGATAATTTTTTTTAAAGTAGGCCAAACTCCTAGGTCAAATGCCTTGCTATAAAATGAAAGGTCTTGTCATAAGGATCAAATATATAAAGTATGAAAGCACTAACCCTAAAGCTTAAAATGTTATGCTCAAGATTTGCTTTATAAAAGAAGGTCAAACTCCAAGGTCAAAGTTCTTGGTATCCAATGTAGGGTCTTCTTACAAGGATTATATATGTGAAGTATGAAAGCACTATATACCAGGCTTGGGGTAATGCTAATTTACATGAACTCAAGGTAATGCTAGTAATGTGTAATGCCCAAAAATTTGCATTACATGAAATGGTAATGGTAATGCAGTACTTCATAAAATCTAGTGTAATGCTGGCATTACATAACATTACACAGCATTATTTTGTAAGATGAGTACCTATTTTAAGAAATTTAAATGGACATGGATGATGGAATTTATTGTTTAGGTTATTTATTTTATTTATTTATTAATAAAGATGTTAACCTGTTTAGATAACATTTCTGTATCTATTTAAATACACTTATTATTCTGTTGAAAGTACACCTACCTTACATTTAAGTTTTAAATTTATTTCAGATGAGAATTGATTCCAAAGAATTATATAAAATAGTTTTAAAAGATATTTTTTTAAATCACATATGAGATACACTAATTAATGTACAATGTAAACTAATATAATTGGTACCTTTTGAATAGCTAGAGTGTCACCAAAACACACTAGGTCTCTGGGTTATGTAATGATTAAAACAATGCATTGTTTGGAGAAGTGCTGCAAATTACCAGTCCTTTTCTACTGACTGTGTTTATAAAACATTAATTGAGATGATCTATTTATCTTGTACTGACCATGAGAAATCCATTGTACCAAAGAAAATAGAGGTCATGCAGGCATTCTATGCTTCACTGTGCTTAGCAGATCAAAATGTTTGTTTGTTTATTTACACTCAGACCATACAATGGTATAAGAGGTACATGAACATATTTACATAATTATATACAAAATACAAAGTCAAGCGAGGAAGAGTAGTATCAATTAAATAGTTACTAAAAGCAGGCCAATATCTTTTTAGCTAATAAAGACAGTTTAAACAGTGAATCAACATTTGTGATGGACATATTTTTCTCAAATTTATAAGTATTTATATGACGACAATACTTCTTATCAATAAGTTTTACCCGTAAAGACTAAAAATATGGACAATCCATTATATAGTGAAATTCATCCCCCAAAGTATTTTTGTTACATAGATTACATAATCTTAAAGATCTATCAGTATTAGTCCATCTACCTGATTCTACTGGGAGTTTGTGGTTACAAGTTCTAAATTTTGTTAGTACAATTCTTAAGTCTTTTGGGAGTTTACTTAAGTAAATTTCTCGTCCAAAATTGTTTTTGAAAATCCTGTAATTTAAACATTTAGGTGAATTTTCTATGTTCATATGCCAGTCTTGTAAAAATTGATTTAACAACGTTTCTTTCACAATAGATTTTAACCATGTAACACTAATGAAGTTTTGATTTATCCACACATAAGACAGGCCACAGGAATTCAAGATATCCCTTATACATTTCAACCATGGGTGCATAAATGATCCGTCAGAAAATTGCTTATAAAGAAAGCAATACATTATGTATGTCAGCTTACTCTCATGTGACAGCAAAAGTTTAGCCCAGTAAGTAATCATTCGTACCTTTATACGTATTATTAAAGGATATCGCCCAGTTTCCCCATACACCATACAATTTGGGGTACTGGACTTAACATGCAAAACAAATTTCAAAAATTTTAAGTGTACCTTTTCTAAAATATCTATGTTTTCGTAGCCCCAAACTTCACACCCGTACAACAAAATCGGGCTTATAACTTTGTCAAAAAGATCTATTTGACAATCTACTGGCAAGTTAAAATACCTTATCTTTCTAAGTACTCCATACATTGCTTTTGAAGCTTGTTTAGTTAAGTGTGTTTTGGCACTTTTGAAAAAACCACTACGGGACATGATAACACCTAAGTATTTAAATTCGTTCACAATTTCAATTGGTGCTTCTCTGTACAAAAATATGTTTTGGGGGATCCTTCCCCTAGAAAAAATTACTATCTTAGTCTTGTCTGTATTTACTTGAAGTTTCCAGTGGTCACAATAATCAGAAAAAATATTCAACGCTCTTTGTAAGTCATCAGGGTTATCAGATAGTAAAACTGTGTCGTCAGCATAGAAAAGTATAAATAATTTAAACATAATCTGCATTTCATTTTCTATTTTCTCACTTAAGCTCTTAATCCCATCAATATTATTCTGCAGTAAATAATTTTCTAAATCATTAATATACAAATTAAAAAGAAATGGGGATAAATTTTCCCCCTGCCTTACCCCAAGATTACACATGAAAAACTCTGAGGTATTTTGGTCAATACATATCATCGATTTTATACCACTATACATATTTTTGATAAATCTTAGACATTTACCATCTATCCCACTTTTTAACACTTTTGACCACAAACCAGATCGCCATACCGTATCAAAGGCTTGCTTAAAATCAATAAAAGCACAATAAAGTTTTTTCTTACTAAACAAGACAAATTTACACATAAAATCTAATATCAATATATTATCTATTGTACCATATCCTTTTCTAAAGCCAGTTTGAGCTTCAGTAATCAGTTCGAATTCATCAGCAAAAGTATTCAAACGCTCACATAAAATGCTGGTAAAAACTTTTCCTAAACAGCTAAGCAATGTTATAGGTCTATAGTTTTCAGGAAGAGTTGGGTCACCCTTGTTTTTATATATTGGCTTAACGATACCTATGAGCCATTCTTCAGGTACATAACCAGTATCAAAAATCACATTGAAAATATCAACATAAAGTGGCAAAAAACTTGATATGGTTGTTCTTATAAATTCGTTACAGATTTGATCATATCCCGGAGCTTTATTATTTTTTAGTTTGTTCACTGCTTGCAAAATTTCTTCTGCAGAGATCTGATAATTTAAAGGAGAGTTATTATCGAGATTAACATTATAATTATCATCCTCTTCATCATCTTTAGATTCATTAATTTTTTTCAAAAAATCGTACATTGATTTGATATCGACTTCCGTTTTACATTTAGTCTTCGAGTTATTTAAAATTCTCCAATATTCCTTAATATTACTTTTCTGTAGATTTTCTAATTTTGAAGTTATAGATAAAGTATGTTCTTTTATACATCTATCCATTGTTTTCTTGTACTCTTTACTTGTGATCTTAAGATTTTCTGAGTTTTCCGGAGTTTTATGCTTGTTGTGAAGGCGTTTAGCCAAATGAAATTTTCTTCTTGCAGTCCTACATTGTATTGTACCATGGTCTATTTACATTTTGGCTACTATTTAATTTTGGTTTGTTTTTAACATCTAATGTAATTTCCAATGAAGATAGGAATAAACTACATAATTTGCTAGAGATGTTATTGATATCGTTATTTTGAACAGTATCAAGATTTTCTCTAAGTTGTAAAATTTCATCATGTAATTCTTTCAACTTCTCGACATCAATATTTTCTTTAAATTGTTCAGATTTTTCCGGATTCCATAAATGCTGCTTTTTATTGTTTTGGTTACACGGTTGATCGGTTGAGCGGGTCTCTGCCTTTAGGCTTTCTAGTTCAAATGTTATTGGACAATGGACATCGGAATATAAGTTACAAAAATCGTGGACGTTAAAATTTTTAAGGAGTCTAAACATATATACACTACATATTACATAATCTACTGTGCTTCTACTTCTACACGTGAGTTTATCTTCACCGGCTCTGCCGTTTGCAATTGTAGAAGTTCGGGCTTTACGGACCGTGGATATCGGCCTGGATAGCTCGGTGGTTAGAGCACCTGACTAGTAATACAGGGGTCCCGGGTTCGATTCCCGGTCCAGCCATATGTTTTCTTCGTGCATTTCTCCTTTCCTACTACATAATAAATAAATTGTTATTCTGACAAAATTCAATGCATTTATATCCATAGTTATTGCAAGTAGTATCTACAGGTACACGATTAAGTTTAATATTTGTGTCACATAAAATGCTACCATGTGTTATAGCTTGTCTTGTTTCTTCATCCCAATTATTATGGTCGGCTAAAAATTCATCGATATTTACATAGTCTTGCAATTTACCCACACGGGCATTAAAATCACCTAATAAACACGTATAATCAGTGTCATGTGAGAGATTAAACAATTCTCTCTCTATTTCTAGAAAACAATCTTTTGATGCATACTTTGTATTTTCAGGGGGTATATATACAGCTCCAAATAATATGTCATTTGGTAGATTAAACAAACTTTTGGCAAGTGAAAACCAGTAAACATATGGGCAACGTGTATTATGTACAGTGAAAAATTTAACAAAATCTACTTTGACGGCTAAAACTATCCCGCCAGATTTAACCTTTGCTACATCAAATCTATTTTTCATGTAAGTATAATATCCTGGTATATTAATATCGTCAGTATCATCTGTTTTTGTTTCGGTTAAACACAAGATGTCATATTCCGAGATAAAGTTTAAAAATTCAGGGTACTGTAGTTTACGCCTGAGCCCGCACACATTTAATGTCAGTAATTTTAGTCGGCGCGGAGACTGCTCTTCCTCGTGCCCCTAGCCGTCGCGATCTGGAGTTGACGTTTGGCGCGGTCTTTTGTTGGCCTGTCGGTCAGTGTTGATCCTGTTCTGCTTCCCCTGATTGGTCACGAATCGATTAGCCTGATCAGGCGGTGGAATGTAAACTTTGCCGTCTACGTATAAAGTGTCCCGAACAAGTTTTACTTTTTTGTGATCCTTCCTGGCTTGTCGGATGACGGGATATAACTTCTTCCTTTTTTCTTCGATCTCTGGGGGGTACTGCTCATTGACCCAGATACGAGTGCCGCTTAACTTTTGGGGTGCACGTGTCCGTATGAACTCTCGGTCTTTAAAGAAAGAGAACTTAGCCACTATATTGCGGGGGTATTCGTTAAATTCGCTCCACTTCCCCATCCTATGGACTCTCTCAAACGAGATTTCGTAACCAGGCTTGAATTTGCGATAAATAAATTCTTGTAACACTGCTTCGGTGTCTTCGTTTTTCTCTTCCCATATACCACTGAATATTAAGTTGTCCCTCATGGAGCGAGCTTTGAGATCAATCATCGATTCCCGAAGGTTGACACTTGCCTCATTCAATGTCTGTATATCTTCCCTGGTCTTCTGATCTTGCTGACCTTTTCCCTCTCTGATTTCAACCAGCTCCTTTCGGTTTTCACTTATCTGCTTCGTGTTGGATCCTACTGCGTCTTTTACTGAATCAAATAAATTGCCCAGAGAACACACGTTAGATTCTAGCTCTTTCTGATCGTTTTTGATAGTTTTCATTTCTTCTGTCATCACATTGACCCGGGAGGATACTGTGTTTACTGTTTTTTCTTTTCAATTTCGGACAACCGAACTTCCAAACAGTTATTTTTGGATTCTATATTTGTTAATTTGGAATTCATTTGGGTCAATAATGAATGTATTTCTACCAAAGTAATTTCGCTACCATCACACATTTGGGTGCCGTTGATCACACTATGGCTTTCAGTAACGAGGTTTGCAGTATCTGTCATCGACATTTTGTCACATACACTCACAACACATAGAGCTCTAACAACACATACGAGTGAGCTTTGTTCAGCGTCATACAAAGCGAAAATGTTTCTTTCTTAAAATCATCACAAATACTCACTACAAAGTTAATATTCTGGATGTAGAATGTTGTGAACGATAATCGTAACCATTATATCTTTTTGTAGATCGAGAAAAAGATTTTAAAACAAGTAATTTCAGTTTTTTGCGGGACCGATCTAAAAACCCGACTTACCACCTCCTTGACCTTGACCTCCTTCCTGTACATCCTGTTTACTTTTTCAAAAAGTTTGTCAATGCATTTATTTTTTCCATAAGGTAATAATCAAAATAGCCTATATGCTTTATTATTAGGTATTTTAGGCAGGGGTTAAAGTGCCCCAAAAGTTAAATTACTTCATGACTTCAATAGTTACACAAAAAGTGGATATTGTACATGTGTTATAAAACTGACAATTCAGAACTTTGAACTTTCTTTGATTGTATGTTAATGACATTGTAATATATACAAAAACTTGAAATCAAATTTGAGTTACCATTTATCATATTTAGTTTTGAAGGGGGTGGAAACATGCTTATGAAAAAAATATTGCTAAGTTTTGTATAAAATTCTATTTTTAAAAACCTCCAAAGTAATGGTAATGGTAATGCATTACTTTACTAAAGTAATGGTAATGTAATGCATTACATTAAGAAAATAGAGTAATGGTAATGCATTACTTTCAATGTAATTCGCCCCAAGCCTGCTATATACCATTCAAAAGTTATGGCCAAGGTTAAATTTTTTTTCATAAGTATGGAATCTCAAAGGTCAAGGTCAAAAGGTCAAGGTTGTTAATATCCAATGAAAGGTCTTTCCACCAAGAATACATATATGAAGTATAAATGTCCTGGTATCTACTGTTCAAAAGATATGGCCAACTACCCTTAGGCAAATGTTGGGGTCAGAATATGAATAAAAAATTCTCAAAGAGACAAACAATCATGTTCATTCTAAGCCTCCGTCTATCATTACTTTCAGTACCTTGATTATGTTTTATTGTTGCCGGAAAGTTTGATACTTATTTTCCCCGGTTATAAAGTGCCGCCTTGAGCTTGGTATTGTTGATGGTGCTGTTTTTGATGTTATACTGAATATATGTTTTAAACTATCCTTTTTAAACAAGTTTTTGCAACAAAGCAATCATAGTCTTGACGTTAACACTGTAAATAAAACAACTAGATCGTACTCACTTTGTTCAGGTCCGTTTTGCTTTTTCTATAAATGATAAAGAATAAGTATCATAAAATAACATCGAATCTCCAAACATTTTTCGTTCAAGAAATACAAACATCCATCTTAAGCCATCAAAACTAAGAAATCAAATCTTAGTGTTTTATATTATTGATTTGGATTTCACCATTAGCAAGATTGAACGCATACATATATTTCTTTTATAAAAGTATAAGTCTTTAAGATTCAATTTTTCAGACTTAACAGATGTAATCAGATGTAAATCATCATAATATGCGCTGTTAATACAGTTGTATTTTCCTTCAATTCACTCAATTGCAACTTCATTTGACGATTGCGGTTTGCATCTGAAAAGCAGTGCCGTCATGTTCTGTGTGACATTAATTTTCTTGATTACTCCGCCCTTCGTTAATTATTATTCGATCATCCTACAAGTAGAACAGTTGCAAATGTTATGATGTAAAGTTATATATTTCAAGGGTCAACAAACTTGACATACATTTATGTGAAAATGCTGCCTCAAATTATTACCTGCATAATGTATAAGATTGTTTTGTATGATAAAACAGACTTGTAAATAAGGTTACTAGTACTACAGCTATGCTCTTCCTACTTTCAAATAAATGATTTTTTATGGAATATGATTTTTTGTGCTTTAAATGCTATGATATTTTGATTTTGCGAAATTCCGGCCTCGTGGTGATGCAGTGGTGATGACCACGGAAGATGTTTGTCCGTGAAGCAGAGAAAACCGTACACCTCCCACAACAGCACCATGAGGCAACAGTTGTCCGAACAAAATTGACTAGTTTCTAGGTGGCACGGTGCCAGTACGTCAGGAAGCAGTGTCGCCGCAACTGATACCGGTACTCTTGCACACAGCTCCGCCTCTGGCATTTAGATAATGACGTTCTGAAATAACAATTTTATAATTTTCAATGAATGAATAATAACTATTATAATAAAGAAAGGAATGCATCAAGTGTGAAATGTAGTTGTTTGTCCGTTGGTCTTGTATAATTTATGTGTACCAGCAAACTCACGGCCTGATCCTGGTCTCTGTTATTTTCGGGCCTTGCTCTTTCCTCCGGCCTTTGATTCAGGGAAGGGTTGCCATCTTCTCCTATTGCGTTTCTGGAACCTGGATGAGGAGGGTTTCCTTCTGCAGTTTGCATTCTTACAGTTCGTACAGCCCACCCTCCTGCATACAAAACTTTTGCAAAGTGCTCTATTTTGGCATGCAAAACGCATTTCGTTTTAGCTACAACGATACTGTTGTTATATAGGTAATGTATACAGAAAATAGTGTAAAATAGGGAATGAAGGATTCATAAAATATTGTTAGCCCAATTCCTTACTAAAAGAAAAAAGAGGAAACACATTATGTGTATTAAAGTTGAATTTTACTAAAATATTTTTTTTTAAATAGACAGTTAAAAGTGACATATATAAAAACAAGACTTCTATAGAATCCGCCATTTACAATGTACTTTCACTTTCTATTTGGACAAAATAAACAGGGAAAACAACTTTCCAGAGGATATCCAAGTTCAACTTGCCCTTCATTGATAAAAATATTTTGTTTCTACGATGATGGTTTTTCACTTAGACTAACTCGTCGTCATATTGTTTTCCTTGTCGCACTCTATTAATTCGTCGTTATATTGTATTCCTTGTCTCACTCTAACAATTAATTCGTCGTTATATTGTATTCCTTCCCCATGGGGATCCGGGTTAGAATAGGTCCTCAGTACCCCTTGCTTCTCGTAAAAGGCGACTAAATGGGGCGGTCCTTCGGATGAGACCGTAGAATCCGAGGCCCCGTGTCACAGCAGGTGTGGCACGACAAAGATCCCTCCCTGCCCAAAGGCCGTAAGTGCCGAGTATAGGCCTAAATTTGAAGCCCTTCACCGGCAATGGTGACGTCTTCATATCGGTGAAATATTCTGGAGAGAGACGTTTAACAGTTTACAATCAATCAATATCCAAAGTAATTTTAAGTAAAGCCACTGCTTGATATTCTTAGTTTTTCTAGATATTCTCTGATACCCACTGAAGAACGCAGATCTAGAAGTTCATACCCTCGACAATTTTCTAACTCTGCGAAATTCTTCTCGAGAATGTCTTTGATAGAGACAGGGTTGTCATTTTAGGATAATGTGAAAATTGCAATAATCGAGGAAACTGTAAGCAGATAAATATATTTTTAAAGTGAAAATACGGCGCATCTCTTCAAAAACAGACTTTTTAGGTCACCTGAGTAAACTCAGGTGACCTATTGCTTTCTGTTTTTAACCTTCGTCGTCCGTCGTGTATAAATTGGGTGCCCAGGGTTCCAAAAATGAAAACATTTGAAATTGAAACATTGTTAAAATTTATCAAAGTGCGAATGTATGGAAAAAAATTTCATTGGTAGTTTATAAAACTCTCGTGATGAACGACTGTTTAGAACTCTGTGAAATTATATCTTTACTTT